>JAJEJH010000266.1:18999-304897 GCA_026122585.1 Anacardium occidentale
GCCTCCGTCGATTCTGGAGGCCAGATCTAGCCTCCCTTGGAGCCAAATGGCCGGAACGGCCACCTGGTTCTATTAACTGCGGCCACCACCGCCGACAAGACGGCGGTGGCTGGTTTTTATTTTTTCAAAAATAAAAATTTTTTAAAATTTTTTATAAATTTTTTTATAAATTTTAATATATATTTAAATATTATTTTATATTTTTATAAATTTTAATTCTAAAATGACTAATTTACCCCTTGATTTACTGTTGACTGTTAGAGTTAACAGTCAATGGGTGGGACTTCGGGCTTTTAAATTTAAGTGGGTGGGAATTTGTCCCCGCCTCAAACTATGGGTGGGAAAATGTCCTTTGGCCTATAATTTAAGTATAAAATCATAATATGTTATTATTTTCATTATAAATATAAATATAAATCAAAACTTTATTATAAAATATAGGTTAAATAACTGTTTTCCATCATATAAATTCGAAAATATTTGCCACTGTAACATAATATATAATATAGGATTATAAACACGCATAACAAATATTAATTTATATAATAATAATAATATATTATTTATTATTTAATTATATATATTTATACGAACATAGTTTCATTATAAATATCATATCAATAACTTTTTTAATTGAATTTTTGATATTTTTGGAATAACGAGATTTACAGTTTTTAAAGCCTCCAAATGGATGATAATAATTCAAGGGTTATGATAATAGTAATTTTTTATGATTTATAACTTTGAGTTTTTGTAATTATTAATTAAAATAATTAAAATTTTGGGTCAATTGTGAATGGGAACACGTCGGCGCTTTCACTTCTTGTTCTTGGTCAATTGTGACATGTCATATCAAGCATACCAGAGCTCCAGCTTTGCATTATCAATTATTATAGATTTGAATTATAAATTTAAATTAAATTCAAATCAAATTTAAATTTAATTATTTTTATTTAATTAAATTTAAATTTAATAAATTTAAATTAAACTTTAAATAAATTATTTCATTAAAATCAAAATTAAATTATAAATTTTATTTAAATTTAATTCAATTTATATCTGTCCTTTCTGACCTGCTATATTATTTTCATAAATTTCAAAGACCTGCTCGTGACGCCCGAGAAATTTAATTAGTTGTGGGTTGAGGTTCATTCAAGATGCCAATGGGGACACATGGTCTCAGAAACTAATTATTTATTATTAATCAACTTTTATATAATAATAATAATTCCTTCGATTGCCAATCACATAGAGATATTATGAAAATAACAATAATATAATGCAAGTTGCATTGGAAGATGAGTGGCAGCTAAGCCTTTGATCTCTTCTCGGTCACAAGTTCCAAAATAGGAATAATTTCTTGAGGACTTCAGCTTGATCAATAATTGAATCATATGATTTTGAATATGTATTTAAAAAAGTTTATTATATTTTAAAATTTTTAGATTTATAAATCATATGATTTAAAAAACATTTAAAAGTTATTATTTAAATTTTTGTTATACGTAATTTTTATATTTTCAACTTAATTTTTTTTTAAAATTTTTATTTTCATATTTTTAAAAATAAATTAGTATATAAAATACAAAACTAATATATATTTTTATATTTTAAAGACAAAATTAATAACAAAATTAATATTAATAAAATTAAAAAATATGATTATTAATATTTAACCTTAATATCATATAATTAATTTATTTTATTTTAATTAATTATTTTATTTTCTCGTCACGTAATGCATGTTGCATTGGAAGATGGGTGGTAGATGAGCCTGTGATCTCTTCTTGGTCACGACTTCCAAAATGGGCAGCGCTACCTCTGCAACCACTTTTCGTTGAATTAGTGTGAAAGGTTTGATACTCTAAATGAGAAAAATGGACATTGCCTTAGGAATCTTATCTTCTCCTTCTGCAGTTCTCTCTGGCTTAATAAAATGAGCTTTGATCGAGTTTTGGGAGGGCTAGAGTGACGGCTGGAGCAAGAAGAGACGGGTTACTTCCGGGTATAATAGAGGTTAGAAAAAGACAGTTCTAATCCTATGTGGAAAGTTATGATGGAAAATTTAGAGAATAATAGTGTCTGTATTAATTTATGCTCATATGTACAAGCCTAAGCCTCTATTCCCACAAACAAAAAGAAGATTATAATGGAAGGAGACAAATTATTACTTAGATCATATTATTATATAATTAAATATTAATTTATTTTTAATTTAAAATCATTTAATTATTTAATAATATCATTTATATATATATAAATATATAAAACATGTTTTCTAGTGAATTTGTTTTAAAAGAAGGATACACAGGCAATTATATATATAAATTAAAAATTTAAAGATGGCATCTTTTTATCTGTCGTGCCAATTGTTTACTCTCATTAAAATCATTTGTGTTTAAGTGGGGAATGGCCTTTAAAATCAAAGCAAAAAAAAATTGGGCATCATGATATTTCACCATGCTTAAAGGGTCTCATGATTCTCACTGGGCCCCTTCAGTCAAAGAGCCCACGATGGGATTCGGCCACTTCAACGGCTCCCTGTAAGCCCAATGGATACTACATTTTATTCTTTTATTTTTTATTGCCTATAAATATCTTCCCCTAAATTCACAATCTACTTGGGCCAATCAGGCCGAAGGGATCGTACAAGCAAAATATTATAAACTGTCGATCTGCACTGGATTTTCATTAAAACGAAAAAAAAAGGAAGAAAAATCTCTCTCAATTTTAATAGTTCTATATTAATTATAAATTGTTAAACTCTTTCAATTGTGTCAAAATAATTTGTAATTTCTTTTAAAAACTTTTTAATTAGCATTTTTATTTAATTATATTAAATAAATTTAAAATCAAACGACTCTAATCGTTTTGTTTTTTTTTTTGAAATGAAAATTAATATGCTGACGAAGAACTACAACCTTAAATGCATCCATTTATAATTTTACTAAAATTAAATCAAGTAAAAGAGATTAGTGATAAAACACTTAGTAAGAAGAAATGTTTATCTTACAATAATCAATCATAGGTTCCCTTTCCCAAAAAATTATCTCATATTCTATTAATACTCTTTCGTTTGTCATCTAAGCTTTATCTATACCCTAATTTGGATGATCTAGAGTGCTAACATATACATAATATCAAATAAATCTATAGTGAAAGTAAGTTCAATAATTGAATTTCTAGATTATTATTCTATGTCGGTTAGACTAAGTTGAGACTGAAATTTGATGCCCTTGCCATATGACTCATCTTTTGGCTATTTATGTCATGGTTATCCTACTTTACTTGTCAATCAATAGATATTGAGTTTTTACTTATTTATCTGTGGGTGTCAATTGACAAACTATCTCTATATACTGACATTCTTATGCTAATCAATAGACTCTTAATCCTAATATATATATATATATATTAATAAACACCAATTAACAATCTTATCTCCTTATCTATCGGTATCATGTCTTTGTCATAAATTTCTTATTACAACAACCCTCTCTTTCAAATATCCTATATCTCATGTATTCATGGGTGATGACTTGAAACCGATCTTTCTTTATCATTTTAGATGGTTGAGATAGTCATATCTTATTGTCAATAGAATTATGTGATTATTTTCGACTATCTGATTAGGATAACAATAGCCATTATCGCCAGTGATGCTGTCAGTGGTGGTGACTACTTTTTAAATATTTTTATTTTGTTAATTTTTAATTAAATTATTATTATTATTATTATTTTAATATTATATTATACTATTTTTATTATAATTATTTTTATAAAATTTACTTTCTAATTTTTATTCAAAAAGACAAAAATAGCCTTCTAACTTTAGTCAACAGGTGAGTATTTTGTTTTTTTAAAACTTTTTATGCAGGACTTTATCATTTAAAGAAACTTTGGATAGGAAAAAGTCGTTTGACCTATTTATATTGATCATTTTAATGAAATTATGAATCAAAGTGATAATCTCAATATTTTAATGGGGTAGAAAACACGTCAAAAACACTAATCTTATGGTTTTTATTTATAAAATGTGATTTACTCATGTTTAGGGCTTGATTTGAGTCGAATCAAACTTAAGTTCAATTAGACTCTATAGAGGTCAAGCTCATCGAATTCGATTCCTCCAAGTTTGAGCTCGACTCAACTTCTTAAATGTTTAAAATGATATCATTTTGATACATATTACTTGAAACGATATTATTTTAATTAATTCGAATATTTTTTTATCAATACACATGTTTTAGAAGTTGAGTTCATGAAAAGCTCGAACTCGACTTTTAGACTTGAGCTCGTTTTAAACTTGTGAGTTGAATTCAAATTGAATCTTGAGCTAATTCAATTCAAATTTAATTTTGCTTATATTTGTCAAAATTAACTTTTAATGTAGACAAATGGTTCTTGAATGATAGATGGTCAAACTTATATTTTAATATGATTGAAATTGTTACGTGTATAAAGGATTGAGTGACTTTAGAGTTTAAGTTACAAATTTGTGTTATAGAAGATATTTTTAAAAGCTTAAAGAATTTAAATGTTGAAAATGAGCTCATAAGTATATATATTAATATAATGATACTTATAAAATTAAATAATCTATTTTTTTGAATATACAATTTATTTTATTTTTTTATTATAAAACCATGATTTTTGTTTGTTATAAGAGAGATTATTTTAATATAACCTTAGATAAATTATCCTTATTATGCTTAATTAGAAAAGTTTACAACGAATTAAATTTACAAAGTTGTATAAAAATTAAAAAACAATTATAAATAGTAAGCCCATTTACAAAAACATATAACTTCATCTACTAAAAACATATATTATCATAAATTAAAGTTCTTATTATTAGATGGATTTAATCCTTCGAATCCATTAATTAATAAGTTTCAATTCGATATGATTTATAAATATGGTGAACCACGTTAAATTTGACTGTTTAGTTTCACCAAATATGAGTAGTCCCGCTACTTTGATGGGGTCGCCTTGGATTGGATTAGGGGTTTTTTTAGTACGACGTCGTTGAGGGACAGACTACTGGTATCATTTGTTGAGTGCAACAGTAACAAATAGAACACCGACTTGTTTACGTCTGCAGCAGGGGCAATATCGAAAATAAATGAAATCCTCGGGTGAAATTCAGAATATAAATTCTTAATCGTGTTGTCTGACTCTGCTTTCACGTGCTGCACTGCATCTTTTCATTTCATTCCCATAGAAGCCATTGGGGATGAAGCTCTCTGAAACGGGAAAAAAAGAATAAAAGGTTAAAATTTAGATCTCATATCATAGAACCTAGAACTCAGAGTATAGGAGCTACTTGATCTGATCAGGTACAAGCCTTTTCAATTCTCAAACTCTATTATCATCGTTAAGTTGCGACAGTTTTCGCTAATTTCAAGAGTTAAGCAAAAGATATCATTGCATTTTGTATGATTTATTTTTTTTCAAGTTTCTAAATCTTTAATTGTATATTCGCGCTTAAAACGGTGCTTTTTTTGTGCCTTGACTTTCTGAAAACTTTACTTCTTGGCTTCTTTTTGGTCGCTTGGGAATTTCTTGATACGTGTTCGTTTGTTGACAATTTTATATTTAAAGAGTAATCTTAGATTGAATTTTTAATGTTCGTATTGTTGATACTAAATAGAATGAAATTTCAGGTTCACATAATGAAAAAAAATTAAGTTGTTTTTCTATTATCATCATTTGCCTTATTCCTTCGTTTTTATTTAATTTCTCAGCTATCAAACAGAGCATGACTGAAAATTTAATGTTGTATGCTGATAATCTCAAATATGGTCTTAACAGTGGCTTACGCGTTATGAGAACAGGAAATTTGGGGTGACGGAACATTTGATTCAATTTATTGCATTATGAAGTCTCGACATTTGATCAATATCAGTGGGAAAGCATGAACATTGTAAGGGGTGTTGCTGAACTCATTCGGAGAACATCTGGTGGTTCACCGGAGGAGTCATCTTTGGGGTTACAACATGAGAGGTTCGCGCCTCCTCCTCTGAAGATCCGCTACAGGTAATTATTATGAAAAGTATAAGCTACTGATGCTTGTTCGTACTTGATGGTTTTCATAGTTAATGCTAGAAATCTTGAAGTTGATTTTTTTGTTTGTGCCACCCTACATTGTCAACCTTGTTTACTAAATATTGTTTGAAGGTAATGTCATCCAGTTCTTAGTAGATTCATGTCTTTGGCCTAATTCTTTTGTGACAATTTTATGATGAGTGCCTATAAACTCTCTTTAGCTTCAGCATTAATCCTGAAGGTCGTACATGGTATACTGGGGAATACAGGTCTGTGCCCAAATATGCAGTCTCTTTATCCATAATGTCTTTATTGACATCAAGAAGAAAAAATGTATGATACTGAAAATATGAAGTGTATTTCAGTTAATTAATGATGTATGATTTGATTTCCATATACCTAGTAAATTGATACATTATTCAAGTTATGACTTATTCAGTTAGAGGTTTGCTGTATTTCTTTTGTGGGTGATTACAAATTAGTTATTGCACACCAGCATTTGGGTGCTGATGGATTATGTTCTTTTGTTATTGGTTTCTTTGTAGAATTCACATCTACATGACAGAAAGTCATGATTACTTTATTGGATTGTCACGCTTATATTATTGCTTTGTTTTTTTGTTTAAACTTTGCAGTGAAGTAGGTGATCAGGCAGTACTAAATACTCTTTGGGAGAGATATGAGAGCGCTACTGATAAGGTATGCCAGGAATTTTTTGTAATTTAAAATTTCTCCTACAGTTCAAAAATGTAAGCTTGTCTAGCTTTTATATGCATGCACGGAAAATATTATTAAGAAACAAAATGAGAGGTTTCTCTTTCAACAAACTGCATTCAATGTACTTTATTTTCTTCAGTTTATTGCAGAAGTGAGAAGGTATAAGTTAATCTTCTGGGAATGAAAATACAATCTGTAGTATATAATTACAATCCTTGAGAGTTCTTACTGTGTTTATAGGAGGAGTTAAAAATAAAAAGGACGAAGCATATAGAGAGGAGTTGTAAACAAAATTAATGGTGTTTTACAACCATAACTGCTATCAAATTCTTCAATGTCAGATTTTTTGGATCTTAAGCTTCATTTAAGGCTAGGTTGTAAATTTTTTTCTTCTTTTTTCATTTTCTGCTTTATTAATGTGAATTTGAAAGTGTTCCTTAGCAAGGAGAGAATAACACTCCATGTGTTAATCTTTTGAAATTGAAAACTATCCGACTAGGATAAAACCATTTGACCTCTATTCCGATTGATATTTTGCTTCTTTTAAGAATCTTTTTCCTGAACTCTATTTATTTGCTTCTCCTGTACTCCATAGTTTTGGCTTTTCGTTGGGACATTCATTTTCCTTTCTCCTTGTTGTGGTGGAAAAAATTAGTTCCATACATGACTCTACAATTATTGTTGTTCTCAATGTTCAAGTCCATATCTACATATATATGTTTTACTTCGATTTCTCACCCCCAAAATTCAAAAGACTGCTCCTTTTTTGTCCCATAAAATTGATTCTATTTATATTTTTCTCTAAAGCTTGGATTTTGGTTGGGAGATGGTTTAATAACCTATGCCTACATATTTTCTGATCCTAGGAGTAATTGATTATAACAAGAGGGGGAAGAAATAGAAGATAGAAGAAATTAGGATAGATTTAAGGACTAGGATTTTGGGGGAGAGCTGGAAGATGTCTATATTTATTATCAGTAATCAGCATGTGCCTTAAACACCTTTCATGTACAAGAACATAGTGGTAAAGTCAAAATATTGGGCAAGACAATTTCTATTACCTAATCCTATGTATAGCATATGTGAGTAGGTATCTTGAGGGATTTTCTTCAGTTCCTCCCAACTGAAAAAAAAAGAAAAAATCAACATGAGTGAGTGAGATTTATCATGATTTATCCTTACATCAGTAGGTCTCAATGCATGTGGTCAGGGCACATGTTATAGCCATTAAAAAAGCAAACCTTTTGATTATTTCAATGTATTTTACTTACAAGAAAAGAAAAACTAATTTTCCATTGGCCATAATATAAGCTTGTTATGTTGCAGCCTGCTAAGTTAAAGATAGCTGCACCAGTAAGGTTTGGGACTTTGGGTAGAAATGTTATTTTTGTGATGTCTCGTGGATAAGATTTTCCTATCTAGATTCGGCTTGAATCCTTTTTCTGATTTCTCCTTGTGTTGATTTCAATTTGCTGAGCTAGTTATGGTGTTTGTTCTAGCACTTTTTGTTAAGCATAATTGTTATATTCATACTAATACAAGTATCTTTTGCTTTATATTTCATTCAATTTTAGGTGGAAAAGAGAAAGACATTTCATGTTTTTCTCAAGCAATTTCTTATTGTGTTCAAGAACTGGGAACCGGTTAGTAATCATCAATTGTCTGAGGCTTCTTCAACAACTGTTCGACCCACAGAGAATTTGTTACATTATGATGATATTGTAGTTGGGTGCTTTTCTGGACATCCTGCTGAACTCATTTTGACATTAATTGAAGAGATCGCACAATTGACCACTTTTTTCACTGAGCGTAAGTGCAAATTTATTTTATAGACAGATTACTCATTTGATAAAGTGCTTCCAAGAAATAATCTGCTACAGTGAAATTTTGTTATATTGTCTTTTTATTTGCTCTCTGTTTGAAGCTTCTCAGTAGTCCTAATTGCACAAATTCTTCATAAGTGGCAAAATGTCAATGGTTCATTTTGTAGATGAATTTGAAATTGACAGAATCTTTATCAGTTAAAACCCTTTGAGAGCTTAAGAGTATTGATTCCATGATTTACGTTATTCTCCTCATCAGTGATATTAAATTCATCGGAGTTAGTTATTTTATTATTCTTCTATTCATGTAATTTTAATGTTTTAAAAATTACCCTTTATATCATTTCCTCTTGCAACATTACAGGATAAGAAACCCTTATCAAACGTCATAGATTTTTGGAAAGAGTAAATGTTTACTTGCAATGTCAACTTCTTTAATTATATTAAGGTTGGATAGAAGGGAATCACTTGTGGGATTTAATATTGTGAAGTATAGTGAGATGGGGTTACTTGTTTTGTATAATTTTTCTAATGATTGTTTTTTCTCCTATTTTTTGATGCCAAGCTCTTAAGCTGTAGTAAAATTTGTCCTTATTGATTGATGCTAGACTTACGAGAATCTTCCACAAGCTTGAATATCACTTCCGAAGCTTTTCTTGTCTTGGATGCAATGAATATTGTTATCCGTTCAATGCATAATTGCAGAGTTTTTGGCTATTATGGTGGGATTCAGAAGCTTACTGCATTGATGAAAGGTAGGATTTTTTTAATCACCTTTTGCCCTGTAGATTAGACATTCTTTGATTTTAGTGGTTTGAATTACTGATAAAAGATTTTTTGTTTACTTGTGATTAGATTTTGGGATGTATCTTTGATAAAGCTTGAAGGCATTTACCTATAAGCTTTTGCTTTGATGTCATGTGGTTATTTAACTTAGTGTCATGGTTAATTTGGCCATGCAATCTTATCTTCAAATTGCTCTATTATATTAACCAAATTATAAGCATTGTGTTTGTTATTATGATTTAATGATAGGTTGTGGTTATGTTCATCCATGTGCGAGTGTGTGGGAGAGGTGTTAGAACTTAAATATTATTGTAGGGCCTTATCAATTATTTTAAGCTTTTAGGTCAAGTGGTTACTTATAACTCTCTAGACCTTGGAAACTGATACCCAAGTTTCCTCTGACATTGTTGTTTTTCATAGTACCTCATCATATTTTCATGCTTTTGGACTCAAATGCCTTTTAAATTATCTGAATTGTTGTAACATTCTGTGATCCTTCTCTATAAATGAAGGGTCCTGATTTTTTATTTCTTAATTTTATATATGTTTAAGCATTATTATGGGTCTATAATAGCTAAAATCTGTTTTCATCTCCTCCAAAACTTACATTCTCTCTCTCTTTTTTTTTTTTTAATTTCAGGTGTTGTTATTCAACTCAAAACAGTAGCTGGTGCACTTTCTGCTGATGAAAGTTCTTCTAATTCTATCGTAGAGAAGACTAGATGTTTACTGAAAATACTTGTATATGTGGTGTCAATAATGGGTAGCTTTATTGATTTGAATTCAAGTGTAAATGAGAAGGTGCAGTTGTATCGTAACACCATAGAGTTTTCTATTCTGAGGCAAGGTGCTTCTTCAAGTGATTCTTCTAACAATTTGGAGGTTCCTTTTTCTGAAACAAGGTTAAATTGGCATAAGAATGCCGTTTTGTCATTGATGGAAGCTGGTGGCCTTAATTGGTTAGTAGGTAAGGTATGAAATTTCAATTTCTATTTTCATTTATTAAATCAATGATGCATTAGAAAATTTATCTCTTTATAGCAGTGACATCATCTTGTAAATTACAATTTTTCATATTTTCTGCCTTTGATTTGCTACTCTGATTTGTGCAAATGACTGTTGCACTGAAAATTGACTTCTGAAGATTCAAATGCCAAGAGGGTAAAAAATTTAAATCATTATACATATGTTTGTATTATCTTTTTTTTTTTTTTTAATTTGTGTTTTTTTTGTCCAAGATAATTTCTCTTGGGACAATAATTTGGACTTTAGACTAGAAGGTGACCTTGATCAAACTCCAATCTTGAATAGACTTTCTTCCTTGAAAATTAAGATGGATTTCAAGCTTCCTGGGACTAGTAACCTTGATTTTTATCTCTGGAGATTTACAATAGTTGACCTAAAGACTGTTGATGCATTTCCTTGTTTATTATTTCTTAAATCTAACTAAAGCATCACTTCGTGGAAATGATTATTCTTTTACAATTATATTTTGTTTTATTTTTCATATTTCTGAATTATCAAATTTTTTATCAAATCAATGACAGAAGCTTTATATGTATTGTAGAGCTATTACGTGTAATCAGAAGGCTTAGTATGAAAGAACTGTGGGCGGATATGTCACTGCAGTATTTGACTTTGAGAACCCTTCATTTAGCTTTATCAGAAAATCCAAGGGGTCAAAATCATTTTAAAAGCATTGGAGGGCTTGAAGTTCTATTGGATGGCCTTGGACTACCATCCACTAATGTTCTACTAGCGGAAAATGACACTCGGGTGGATATGAAAAGGTGTGTAAATTCAATCCTTAGGCTTGCATCACATGGTTAATTTATACCTTGGTACTGTGTAGATTATGAGCAAACTTTGCAGACTTTTTGATTGACATAATGAAATTAATTGCTTGAACCATACTGCTTTTACTGTTAAATAGTTATGAAGCTAATGAAATGATTGAACTCTAGGAAAGTATTTGTCTGGAATTTCAAAATTCACAAGTCTAACCGACCAAAATTTTGCAATTAAATAATTGAACTCTTCATGGTTTGAGGAGCTATATCTGAAAACACCTCAACTTGTTAGCCCATGGTGATTCCATCCTAATCCAGTGGGGTATGCATTCTGAATTTGAGACTATTTGGAGACAATAGTGGAGTTGATTTGTTGTCAAGATGGATAGTTAAACTATCCATTGTAACTGTTGGCGATGGCAGAATGTTAATTTCTAGTGTTTTTCAGTAATCCATTCTTTTTCCTCTAATGGAACATTCTAATGGCTTCGTTTACATTTATGCTTCTATTTAGGTTACACTCTTGACTTTACATTATCACTCTTGATATGTATCACTCTTTTTCTCTTTTTCTCATGCTAATACACTGTTTTAAATTTTATGCAGAGGTGACAATCACTGGCCACAAATTTTACAGCTCCATGTTCTTTCTCTAGAGGTTCTTAGAGATGCAGCGTATCCTTTATATCATTGTATTGAATTTAAGAAACTTAACTTTCATGCTTCTAAATTCTAAAGAACTCATTTCACTTGAAGTTTTTGATTTTCGTGCAAATTTGGAATTAGTTAAATGCATGTTATATTCTTGCTGCTTGCTTCATTCAATACATGTATGTTTTGTCTGGCTAAGCTTTCACGTAATGCTCTGTCTTTTATATTGGGGATACCTAGTGTTGCAAGGATAAGGCAATGCTTATTTTCCTTTGATATGCTCAAGGCAATCCTGAGAAACTTACTTTTGATTATTCCCTTGGCTTTCACTTTGATGCCCAGTCTTTGTCCCCAGCTGACTATCATTGTTATAAATTTTATTCTACCAATTATTGATACCCTTAACTAGTATCCAGCTTTGGGAATTTGAACAATTTGCAGTTTCTTTGTGAAAATGGAAGAGTTCATAAATTTGCAAATAGTTTTTGTTCACTTGCTTTCATGATTCAAGAGTTCAAGCAGCAGAGAAAGGACTTGCATATGCAAGATGATTTTCAGATGTTTGTTTTTGACTTGAAGGACATGAAAAGGCGCATAACAGAGCCTTTTGTTCTTTCAGAAAATGCTTCTTATTCTCAACTTTGGAGTGATTATGTTGTCAAGTTGAGCAGAGTTCTTTGTTCTTTCCTAACAACAGATGATGTTAAATCTCATCTTGGCCAACGACCCACTAGTCGAGTTGGCATACTTGTTTCTTCAGTTTATGGTGATCTTTCAATTAAATGGGTCATGAGGGTTCTGCTTACAGTTTTTCCATGCATCAAGGCTTGTTCAAATGAAAATGAATTGCCAAGTCATTTAAGGTGAAATTTTGTAAACATTTTTGTTGACTAATCTATGGTAGCTTTGATAAGGATCCTGCTTGCTTAACGTTCATTTTTCTTGGTTGTCTTGGCTTCCTCTTTTCTTTAATTCTTTTTTCCTATATCATTAATTTTTTTTCTGCAGAATCTTTGTTGCTGCAATGCTGCACTGTGTTCTTGATGCATTTAGGAAAGTTCTTGTTTCATTTCCTGTTTCACTTGAAGTATTTCGGGAAGAGGGAATATGGGATCTTATCTTCTCTGAGAATTTTTTCTATTTTGTGCCAACTTTAGAGGAAGTTTCTGAAGAGTGTTGCTTATATAGTGATGGGTATTCTTCGTCCAGTAGTTCATACGGTCATGTAAAGTCTAGTGGAGTTGAAGTTCTTCAATTGGAAGTAATTTCATTAGTTGAATTGGCTGCGACTTCTATCGAGGTTGTGCATAACTTGGTATGTTCTTTTTTCATTTGCAAGATGTCCTTTCTTCATTAAGCATTATATGCTTCATCTTATTTTTTATTTAACATGGATGTGGATTTAATCTGCATGTTGAAGTATGATTTATTCCCAAAGCTTAATTTTCTAGATCAATTTTAATTTAAAAACTTGTCATGTGGGTTCAAACAAATACAATAATACATGTGGATTTAACTTTGGACTGTTTATTATTTGTAATACTTCAATTGATGTGATATGACGATGTAAATAGAGGAGGTGAGGTTTAACCTGATTTTGATGTCATCTTGAAAAATTGTCTATCCTGTAAATTTAAGCTTACAGGAACAAATCCTGTTTTGTTATTTGGTTTTTAATAGCTCATGATAATAAGTTAGTTGAGATTTAAGTTGGGACCTTAAATAGGTTTGCTATGGATTAGAGGTGAACTTCAACAAGGGAAGCAAGACAATTGTTGATATTTTTTCGTCTTAGAACAAGAAAAGTGTTAATGTTACATTATACATTATAGAAGTGTGGTCAATTGGCTGCAAAATTATCATATGCATGTCTAGTTTGATTGATTATATATAATTAATTTATTTCTAACATCACTACTAAGTGGAATATTCCTTTCAATATGCTATCTGCGTGTATATTAACATTTTTCTATTTTGAGGTGGCATACTTCCATCCCTCCTTTCTTACATCATAAGGAACATGATTACTTTGTGAAACAAATGTTTCTGTTTGAATATATTGAACCACACTTTTCCATCATATAAAAGCGAAGTTTATTCAAAGAATCCAGAACCTAAAGCTATTTAGAATCTGTACAGATAGGAAAAAGAACTAAAGAAGGAAGACACAAAAAACTACAATCAATAGAATCCTAAAAAAAGATATTCTCTAATCAAACCAAATCTGTCAATAGTGGACTTTTTAATCAAGACTTGATCTACTTTTCAACACTCCCTCTCAGTCTAGTGAATAAATGCTAGTCATTCCCAGTTTGCTTATTAGTGATTCAAAGCTTGAGTTTAACATGACTTTGGTTAAAATGTTTGCTTCGTGTTCTGTGGATGGAATGTAGGCTAGATTTGTCTATTCTTCAATTTATCCTTGAATGAAGTTTTGGTTTGTTCTAATATGCTTCTCCTATTATGTTGAACTGTGTTGTGAACAATATTTATAGTAAATTTGCTGTCACTATGGAGAATAGTAGGGCTAGTCAGGGGCAGATGTAAATACTCAAGAATTCTTTCTAGCTGGGGCCTTAAAAGATGGCAAATATTGAATCCTGCCCCTTTATATTTGAACCTTCTCTTGTCTTGTATATATGTATACATACACACATGTATGCATGACTATGGTTGTGTGCACCTGTAATGATGAGCATGGTTGTAAAAGCTTCTACTGTTGTCTTTTTGAAGTAACTTCTTTGAGTGTATTTCTCATTTCATCATAGTTACCTCTAATTATTTAAGCTAAATCTGTGATCATCTTTTCCTGGGATTTTTGCTTACTTTATTTTCTCTTTTTCTGGCAGCCGGAGTCTTCTGCTTTATTAGATGCCCTTGAACAATCTGCATGTAATCCTGAGATTGCTGGTGTTCTTGCAAAGAGTCTGCTCCGCATATTACAGCTTTCAGCCGAGAAAACTATCTCTTCCTTTAAAACACTTGATGCAGTTCCCCGAGTGCTTAAAGTTGCTTGCATTCAGGCTGAAGAATCTAGGAGGTCTAGCAATAGAAGTCCGTCTGTTCATTGTTATCAGATATCTGATTCTTGTGAGACAGCCCAGAGCTGGCATCAATGCATGGAAACATGCATGGACCTCTTTATGAAGTTCTGCTCAATAGCAGATGATGCAAGAAGTGTGGTTTTGCATAATTCTTCATGTATTGACTGCTTGTTTGATTTATTTTGGGAGGGAAGTTTGAGAAATAATGTGCTCAAGTATATCCTTGACCTGATGAAGGTATTTATTTTAACGAGTATACTTTTATATTTAGCGTATGATTAACATGCTGTTGTAACAAGATATGCCCTTTCTTTGTCCATGTTTTCAGATTGTGCCATTTACCTATGAAGGTCAGACAGCAAAGTTGCAATTATGTTCAAAGTATTTAGAAATGTTTACTCATATTAAGGAACGGGAGAAAAGTTTTGCACCATTGTCAATTGATCTTTTGGTTGGAATAAGAGATATGATCTCTACTGATCGATTGGTATATTATCATGCTATTGTTTTGTTTGCTACAAGCTGGTTTTTTTGAGATTTGGGTGTTTCTATGTCTAACTGAGTGTTTGTTCCTTCAGTATTATCAGACTTTGTTTCGTGAAGGAGAGTGTTTTTTGCATGTTGTCTCTTTGCTAAATGGTAATCTTGATGAGGCAAATGGAGAAAAGTTGGTTTTAAACGTCCTTCAAACACTCACATGTCTCCTTGCAAGTAATGATGCCTCAAAGGTATATGCTGCTTTTTCAGTTGGATGGTTATCCTGTTATTATTTTGCAAATTATTGAATGTTCTTTAGTTTGATTGTCTTTCAAAGGTTAGTAACTGCTTGAATATAATTTGTCAGGATACTGTTCATTATTTTTCTTCACTGGTTTAATTTAAACTGTCTTAGAAAATTGTAAACTGATTCATGGTGCTCAGCATCTTCTTCCTAATTGAATGATTTAATACTGCTTTAGCATGCTATCTTCTTTGGAGTGGAAGGGAAATGATAAATTTGCTTGTATTTTTTGATCTGCAGCTTTTGGCTGGGTTAAAATCTTTTGCTGTCATTTGCAGTACTTACTGGAATTGGTTGCAAAAGTTTTAGTTGTGTTAAGGTTCTGTTTCATATTATATCCTTTAGATTTGTGTTCAAGATGTGGTTGACCAATGTAAACATAGAGGAGGATTGTAGAAGAGAATTTCCTAACCTTTATGACTGAATGAGGTTATGACGTTGTTGAATTGAATTGAATTAGAATTTTGAGGATTTGAAGTCCTATTTATAAGGCATTTAGGTTTTTACTGTTATTTTATTTGGATGGTTAGTTAAGGGATTTAATTTAGGGGTTGCACAATGTATTATTGACTCGTATCAAATGTATTTATATCTTGATGTTTGATCTGTAAGATAAACAAAGAGACTTTAAAGTGCCTGTTCTGACATTGTCTGGCAACTTCTTTTTTATGGGTTAGGTTTTGCAAAGAAGCTAAAATTGCTTGGTCTGTCTATGTACAATCAATTTTTTACTTACAAATAATATATTTGCTTCTGGGAAAAGGAAGAACGCCAAGATTGTATGGAATAACTGAAGTGTCTGCGTGTTTACTTTCTTTCAGTGAATGGGAAGTTAGAAACATCTGGTTTTAACTGTTGAAAAAAAGTTAATAACGCCAATTTTTGGTGCAAAGCTGAACTTTATGTGTCGCTTAGAGCTTCTGTTTGTTTATTTAACTTAGGCAAGAGTTTTGGGCTGTTTTCTATATTTGTAGCTAAGATTTTGTTCAAGTAGGGGCTGATTCAATTTGAAAGGGAACATGTGTTTTTGATTGTATTGTTTAAAGGTGCCCATCCCTATCAGGGCTGACTTTTTATCTATCTGTTCACTTCTGTAACTTTATCTTATAATCATTATTAATACCTATATATAGTTTCTTATTAGAAGATAAAACATTCCACTATTAAGTTGCTATATTTGCTTTTACAAGTTTAGGTATGGAGTCTTGAATTGTCCATAGCTTTACTGCATGTTCTTCATTTTGTTCAATGGACCTTACTTTTTGCATTCTATTTTCTTTCCTAAAAAAGAGATGTTTCATAGTTTCCTTTAGTTGACTTTACAGTTGTTAGTCTTACATAGTGCTCTTTCAATTATATTTCTTTTCCTTTCAATTTTGTTGCACCATGCCATTTTCTATCCATTTTAGTTATTGACTAACTAGTTTAGTATTGCAGGCTGCATTTAGAGCTCTTGTTGGCAAGGGTTATCAGACATTGCAAAATTTGCTGCTGGACTTTTGCCAATGGCGTCCAAGTGAAGGGCTTTTAAATGCTCTGCTAGATATGCTTGTTGATGGAAAGTTTGATATTAAGAGAAACCCTTTTATAAAGGTGACTTTTTCTCTAGAAAATTCTTTACTTTTAGCATAAGTTGTGATTTATCGAATAACATGCTCTGTGATTAACTTGTCTGTTCCTTTTCTTTTGATATGTTCCTAATTTACTAGTATTTTCTGACCTTGGTTGTGTCATTGAGTGCCGTGTTCTTGCTTCTCATATATAATTTTCTTCCTCTGTTTTGACTCAGAATGAAGATGTGATCATAGTCTATCTGAGTGTTTTACAGAAGGTTGGTAATTCATTTCCCTTGATTGTTGGCTTCTCTTTATCCCAAATTGTCTGCACTTTTGTTTTTCTCACCATTAATTACTTTGTTTTTCATTGTTTTGCATATCATTTTTTTGCTTTTTTGTGATTGGGCAGAGCAGTGACTCGTTGCGGCATTATGGGCTTAACGTGTTTCAGCAATTGCTCAGGGATTCCATTTCTAATCGAGCTTCATGTGTCAGAGCTGGAATGCTTCACTTTCTTCTTGATTGGTTTCCTCAAGAAGATAATGGTAACATCATTTTGCAAATTGCCCAATTGATTCAGGTCATAGGTGGGCATAGCATATCTGGGAAGGATATCCGCAAAATATTTGCACTCCTCCGAAGTGAGAAAATAGGGAGGCATCAAGAGTGTTGCTCACTATTGTTGAGCAGTATTTTGTCAATGTTAAATGAGAAGGGGCCAACTGCCTTTTTTGATCTCAATGGAAGTGATTCTGTAAGTCCATATACTTCACCTATGATTGTTGAAGCGTAAACTATTCTTGTTTTAGACTATGAAAACTTACCATAGTAAAGTTATATTCAAGTTTTTGAGCATTTTAAAGAATTAATGTGGTGTGGGACCTATCAAAGATTTTAGGATCTCATGTTATAGGATAAAATTCAGATTCTAATTATGTTTATTCAATCTATTTTATTCATGAAATTTTAGATTTATTTTATTTAAAAATTTTAATTAGATTTTGATTCCTCTTTTGATATGTATTAATGGTCTATATAAAATGCTCCAACATTTATTGTAAAGCAATTTAAAAAAATTTATTGAGATTATTCAAAATTTCATATTGATTTGTTCAATACAATTAGAAATTCGTTCTCTTTTTAATTGTTCATCGATTATTTTTGGGTCGTGTGTTGATTTTAATCATGTGTCAATCGAATCCTAATTCCTTTTGTTTTCTTGCTTTACATGTATTTGATATTAGAGCCGAGTTCTACATTATAGTGTTAGTGTAAGGAAATGCAAGTGAGAAGTGTTTATGGTTTTCAGTTTATCCAACAGTCAGAAAGCAAGGGCATGGAAGTTGGACACATAAAACTTTTTTTTTTTTTTCCTTGCTTATGTCAGGAGAAATATTCTCTAATGTCTTAAAAGTACTTCTTATCATTGTAATACATTTTCCAGAGCACACTGGTGTTTCTGGGATATGTTACTATGTTAATAATTTTGTGCTCATTTTCTAGTACTCCAAATAAATAGAGTTGGACATTTTGAACATCTTCCTTTCCGTCGAATTGGCACCTCTTTTGTCTTCTTTTCATGTATGAGTTGCCTCAGGGGGAGACACTGACAAAAATTTCTTTCTTGTAGCTAATGGTTCATCTCTTCTGTATTCCTGTAGGGGATCATAATCAGAACACCTTTACAGTGGCCTCTCAATAAGGGTTTCTCATTTTCTTGTTGGCTTAGGCTGGAAAACCTACCCAGAAATGGAACCATGGGCCTTTTTAGTTTTCTTACTGAAAATGGAAGAGGATGCTTGGCTGTTCTTGCAAAAGACAAGCTTATGTATGAGGTATATTACAAATTTGTGCTCAGGAATTTCGTCTTGGTGCTTTATCTATATCCATACTGAGGATGCATTGCATTGAATCATTCTAATAAAGTAAATCTATCACATTAGCTTGTCATACTCTTTTTTTCTACCTTAAGCTGTTATGATTTATGCTGGTTTAACTTAGTGTTATTTTTTCATGTCTTTTCCAGTCGGTAAATCTAAAGCGTCAGTGTGTTCAGCTGCATGTCAATCTAGAGGGAAAGAAATGGCATTTTCTTTGTATAACTCATAGTGTTGGAAGAGCATTTTCTGGGGGTAGCCTATTGAGGTGCTATGTTGATGGTGATCTTGTTTCATCGGAAAGATGCAGGTCCTATGCTATTTCTGGCTTTTGTCTTCAATTAATTGTTTTTTATGTTAGAAAATTTTTAAGGTTAATATAAATCTTCAAATGGATAGAACTTTCCTGACATTTGATCTCTTCTGGTGCAGTTATGCAAAAGTGAATGAATTATTAACATGCTGCTCAATTGGCACAAAACCTAAAATTGCACAAACTGAAGGAGATAATGCCCCTGACTTCATACAAGATTCATTTCCTTTTCATGGTCAGATTGGTCCTGTTTATTTGTTCAATGATGTCATTTCTTCAGAGCAAGTAAAGGGTATCTATTCTCTAGGGCCAAGCTACATGTACTCATTCCTAGATAATGAAGCTTCACCTTTTTATGATAACCCATTGCCAAGCGGGATTCTTGATGCTAAAGATGGTCTTGCATCCAAAATTGTCTTTGGAATCAATGCACAGGTTATCTTTGTTCTGAAAGAAAAAAAAATGATGTTCTGAAATTTGATTTATTCTCTGAGCAAACTCTAAGAAGTTGGGTTTCCTTTTCAGGCAAGTAATGGTAGAAAACTGTTCAATGTCTCACACATGTTGGATCTTGCATCAGATAAGAGTTTATTTGAAGCAACTGTAATGGTTGGTACACAATTATGTTCCCGTCGCTTGCTTCAGCAGATAATCTATTGTGTGGGAGGTGTATCTGTTTTTTTCCCACTCATTGCTCAGTCAGATCGGTACGAAAACGAAGAAAGTGGATTCTTTGAGCATACATTACTAATGCCTATCCCAATAGAGCGTCTAACAGCTGAGGTTATTGAGCTTATAGCATCTGTCTTAGATGATAATTTATCAAATCAACAACAAATGCATCTTCTTTCCGGATTTTCAGTGCTGGGTTTTTTGTTTCAATCAGTTCCACCACAGCAACTCAATTTAGAAACACTTTCAGCATTGAAACATCTATTTCACGTCATTTCAAACTGTGGTATGTAATATGAACTTGTCTGTCAGTATTAATGGAGCGGCGAATTTTAATCTTCATCTTTTGTTTGTTTTTCCTTGTCGTATCCTTTTTCCTAATGTTCTGTTTAATTTCTGAATGAGGATATGTGATTTTTAGCTTCTTTCTTAGAATATTTTTTTCCTCTTCAGGCTTAGCCGAGCTCCTTGTGCAAGATGCCATATCAACCATTTTTCTTAATCCTCTTATCTGGCTCTACACAGTTTACAAGGTGCAGCGAGAACTGTACATGTTTCTTATTCAGCAGTTTGATAATGATCCTAGGTTGCTTAAGAGTCTTTGTAGGCTTCCTCGTGTTATTGATATAATACACCAATTTTATTGGGATACTGCTAAATCTCGATGTGCTATTGGAAGCAAACCTCTTTTGCATCCTATTACCAAACATGTTATTGGAGAGAGACCCAGTAGAGAAGAAATACATAAAATTCGTCTTCTTTTACTAAGTCTTGGTGAAATGAGCCTGAGGTATAGTATACTTAAACATTTGAGTTATCTTTTTTTTCCTGTTAAAATGAATGTTTTGATATGGCAGATTTTCGTTTCCTTTTTTATTTTTAAATTTTTATTGAAATGTCTTGCGGTATATGCAGGCAGAACATTTCAGGAGCTGATATAAAGGCTCTTATAGCCTTTTTTGAAACAAGTCAGGATATGGCATGCATTGAGGATGCTTTACATATGATTATTCGTGCTATTTCTCAAAAACAAGTGCTTATCTCTTTCCTTGAACAAGTCAATTTGGTTGGTGGCTGTCAAATTTTTGTTAATCTTCTTCAGAGGTATGTCTTCTGTATTTGGATTTAATGCATCATTTTTTCCTTGAAGCATGGCCATGACCATGTTTGTCTTTTCAAGTTCTAGAATAGCTTTACTTTTTCAATATCTATATACAAGAGTCGACCATTTATAAACCTAATAACAAGTAGCCTTGAGGGGACAAAATCTATGCAAATTAACATGTATGAATAGAACTATAATAAAAAACTAATCCTAGTGTTTGTCACTCCTCAAACAAATGGACTAACTGACCACCCTGCCCAATTGAGCAGGACAATGAATGGGGAATAATTGGGGAATTACTTCTTAATATTAAATTAACATATTGGATTTTCATCATTTATGCAGGGAATATGAACCTGTCAGATTGCTTGGCTTACAATTTCTGGGAAGACTTTTGGTTGGTTTACCGTCTGAGAAGAAGGGGCCAAGGTTTTTCAATCTTGCTGTTGGAAGATCCAAATCTCTTTTAGAAGTCAACAAGAAAATCAATTTAAGGATGCAACCTATTTTCTCAGCTATGTCTGATAGGCTGTTCAGATTTCAACAGACAGACAATTTGTGTGCCTCTTTGTTTGATGTTCTTCTTGGTGGCGCTAGCCCTAAACAGGTTATTAATGAAATATGAGTTGCATTAGTTTTCTTGTTTTATTGTGCTGATTATTTTAGCTTCCTAACTGCAGTGTTGGATAACCACTTTATGTGAAATTTGTTTTTGAAGTCCTTTTATTCAAAATTGATATTTGTAGGTGTTGCAAAAATATAACCAGGTTGACCGACATCGAAGCAAAGAAAATGACTCCCACTTTTTCCTTCCTCAAATATTGGTTCTGATTTTTAGATTCCTATCTGGCTGCAATGATGCATTAGCAAGAATGAAAATTATCGGTGATCTACTTGATCTTCTTGATTCGAACCCTTTAAATGTTGAAGCTCTCATGGTATGAATACTTATTATTGGCATTATATGTACCAATGTAGTTATTGGACTATTATCTGACCAAGCTAATGTTGTATATAGGAACATGGTTGGAATGCCTGGCTAGCAGCTTCTACAAAGCTTGAGGTATTAAAAGGCTACAAACCTGAGTCACCTAGCCTAGGTGACAATGAGACAAATGAGAAAACATTTGTAAGGAGTTTATTCTGTGTTGTTCTTTGTCACTGTATGTATTCTGTAAAAGGAGGCTGGCAACATTTGGAGGAGACAGTTAATTTCTTTCAGATGCACTATCAGCAAGTACGTTTAATTCTCTGTACCATAAATAACTATTTGCATTTACTCTTTTTTTTTCTTATCTGTTTAACAATCCAAGGTACCTTGACCTCTTCCTCGTGCAGGAAGGCATCTCATACCGCTACTTTCTCCGTGATATTTATGAAGACATGATTAGGAGGCTGATAGACTTATCATCTGAGGAAAATATTTTTATATTGCAACCATGTCGGGACAATACATTATTTCTTCTAAGACTTCTTGATGAGATGCTGATCTCTGATATTGATCATAAACTTCTGGTATCCACCTGATATATGAAATCCTTTCTGGGTTTGCTTGCCTTTAGCCATCTTATAACAAAATTCATTTTACATGGTTATGAGCTTTTGATCATGTGATTTCATAGGCACACTGTTTTTATCAAGTTTGCACTCAGCCTCCATCCATATCGTAGCTAGATTAATCCCTAGATAGAGAAAGTCATTGTATTTTTATTCTTGGATTGTGACTAAATGCAACACCATGCAAATTTTAAATCTGTGTTGAGAAGGCCTAGGTAGTCATTTGATGACTTGTGTTACAGAAGGTTCTATTTGGCAGATGCAATAATTTGGACACAAATTGCATTCAGATGATTGGATTTATTACTTATAATACATTATGTTAGATTTCATTCTAGTGTGACTTTCTTTTATTATATAAGTTTATTGGTTTTTGGCTAGTACTCATTCACATGTTTCAATTTAGTGTATTTTGATGCCACATAAATCTAATGGTTGTGATAATATTGTGGTATGAGATACTTTTTTTTTATAATGAAGTATTGACTGTACTGAGCAGGTTCAGATTTCCTTCATTTATTGTGCATATCATTGTTGCTTGCTTGTGTTGGTGCTTAGTTCCTCTAGTAGAAACGTTTGGTTTCTGGTGATATGATAATTTTTCTTGGCTGCTATGCATGCACCCAATGGTATGCCTTAGTTTTTAGTTTTCGAATACAATGAGTAGGCTTGTAGTGTCATGTTTACATACTCTCTTATCAGTCATTGAATGGAATTGCTTTATTACCTCAAGTCTCTGATAAGCCAATAATAGAGAGTGACAGTTTTTTGTTTCTCTTTCTTGCAGTTTCCGGCAAACATCTCTGGTTTTTCTCTGGATTCCTTAGAAATAGACAGTGTCAATGATTTTAGCTCTGCATTATATGAGGCTTTGCAGGGTGAAGCTGATGGACAAGTATCTAGGTACTACCAACTTTTGTTTTTTGGGTGTGTGGTGATGTTATACAATTTATGTTAATGTTTGTACCATAAATCCGTTCCTGTAATTTATTCTGAACTAGACCTATGTTCTCTTTTGGTTCGCTGGGTTTGATTATCTGAACTGTGTCTCATCAAAGGCCTGTTTCTTCATTCAGTGTCAAGTACTGCCAATTCGGTTTTGATTTGTTAATTAATGTAGTTGGCTACTGAGATGAATGTCTATATTTATGCTCTATGTCTGTTAACTTCTCTCGAATTCAATCTGCTTTTTCTATGTTGCTTCTTTAGATATTTGAAAGCATGGCTGTTTGTGTAGTCACTGAAAAGTTCTCTTGTTTCCTTTTTTCCCTTTAATATTTTGGTGTTTTGCTAACTTTCTTTTCCATGATTAGTTAAATTATTGAATGAGATATATTTAAATATTTCCGCTATCTGCTATTATCTGGAATTAAATCTGCTTTGCTTTAAAAAAAGAAAAAGAAAAAAAGAAATGGAAGTGAAATGATTAATTTGAAAGGTTGTCAAATTTAAAAATTTTACAAGCATTCATTGTCATTTATGGTTGCAGGCAGCCAATCACAAGTGAAGCTATCATAGTCGATCACAAGTGGTGGAATATATATGATAATTTGTGGGTCATCATTAGTGAGATGAATGGGAAGGGACCAAGTAAGATGCTACCCAAATCATCAGCATCTATGACCCCTTCAATTGGCCAAAGAGCACGTGGCTTGGTAGAATCGCTTAACATTCCTGCTGCTGAAATGGCTGCAGTTGTTGTGTCTGGAGGGATTGGCAGTGCATTGAGTGGAAAACCCAACAAAAATGTGGATAAAGCCATGCTTTTGAGGGGAGAGAGGTGCCCGAGAATTGTATTTCGACTTGTAGTCCTATATCTTTGCCATGCTTCTCTGGAAAGAGCTTCACAATGTGTCAAACAGGTTATTCCACTATTGCCTTCTCTTCTTCCTGCCGATGATGAGCAAGGCAAGAGCAGATTGCAGCTTTTTATTTGGTACTACTTTACACATTTGACTAATGTCTGGAAAATTTTGTGCATATTGATGTTATACAGCTTGGCTTACTACAACTTCTTGGATAGGTGTATTATTTCCCTTTATTCCACCATTTGTCATAAACGTTTGACTGTTTAATAATATCTTTCCAGGGCTCTGCTTGCTGTGAGATCCAAGTTTGGTACTTTGGATGATGGTGCACGTTTTCATGTTATTTCACACTTGATTCGAGAAACAGTCAGTTGTGGGAAATCAATGCTTGCTACTACCATTATGGGTAGGGATGAGTCTGAGTCGAGCAGCAACATTAAAGAAACAGGCTCCATTCAGAATCTAATTCTGAAGGATCGAGTACTTACTGCAGTATGCTTCGCCTTTTAATTTGGTTTCTTTATGCGTATTTATTTTTGTTGTTTTAAGTAGTTTATATGCTTAATTGAAAATAAATATCTAGCACAATATTAGGAAGGTGATATTTCATCAAATTGTGTTTTTGTGGAGAACCTTCGCTGAAAATGCATCGCGTATTGTTGATCCTGGCAAAATGACCAGGAAGGATGATTGGGATACTGTCATAGTTTCATATGTTCCCTTATTTTGCAAATCTTATGTAAAGTTGTTCTAAGACTGCTGACAGCTATTCACTCTCCATATAAATTCGGTTCAGTATTAACAATATACTGAAAATTCATATGATACATCTGCGTTGAATATGTCTCTGCCTTTATTGTTGCAAATCTTGTTTTGGATTACTATGATACAGTATGGAGGTTGCTAGCATCTAGTAGAAGATAATTGATAATTGATGTGTCCAGATTGTGTTTCTTTTCTTTCTATCTAAGTTTGTTGATCACTGTTCAATTCTCTCTCTCTCTCTCTCTGTCTCTCTCTTTTTTTAATTTTCAGGTTTCTGATGAGGCAAAATATATAAAGACATCAAAATTGGACCGCAACAGGCAGTTGCTTGAGCTTTGTGCTAGGGTGGATGAAAATTCCTCTGTAGAATTAAGTAGTGCAAAAGCTTTTGAAGATGAGATACAAAGTGGCTTGAATTCTATTCTTGCTTCAGATGACCGCAGAAGAGCTTCATTCCAGCTTATTCATGAGGAGGAGCAGCAAAATGTCGCAGTATGTGTACAAGTTCCTTTATTGTTGGGTATCCTAAGTTTTTACTCTTTGATATAGCCTCAGTGCTATTTTTACTTCTTGAATTCATAGACTTTTAATCTTCTGCTGCAACATTCACTTTTTGTTTATAGGAAAAATGGATACACATGTTCCGTGCTTTAATTGATGAAAGGGGTCCATGGTCTGCTGATCCTTTTCCAAATCAATCTGTAATTCATTGGAAACTGGACAAGACGGAAGATGCATGGCGGCGTAGACCAAAGTTACGGCAGAATTATCATTTTGATGAAAATCTGTGTCATCCACTGTCCAACACTCCTATTGATGAGGCTACTGTTCCTATTAATGAAAATAAATCCAGTTTTGTTGGGCATATCCCTGAACAAATGAAGCGGTTTCTACTTAAAGGAATCCGCCAAATAACTGATGAAGGGACCTCTGAACCCAGTGAGAGTGATACCGAACCAAGTGGGCAGAAGGCCTCTGTCCCAGAGAATACCTTGGACAGTCAGTGGTCAGAACAAATTAAGGGTAGCTGTGATCCAAAGGACATTGTTGACAGGAAAGATTCTTCTTCCACTTCGCCAGAGATAGAAACTAGTGAGGTACTTCTGAGCTAATTAATTGTGAGATTGCAATTAAAATACAACAATGTATTCCTTAATATTAGGCTTGCTGTTTCAGGTTCTTTTATTGGTTCCATGTGTTCTGGTAACACCAAAGAGAAAATTGGCTGGACGATTGGCAGTCATGAAGAAGGTTCTACATTTTTTTGGTGAGTTTTTGGTTGAAGGTACTGGAGGATCATCTGTTTTCAAGGACTTCCATGGTTCTGATTTAAACAAGCCTGATCAAAAGCTGAAATTTCTTAAATGGCCTGAATATATTGGTTTAAATTCCGAGAAAGGGCTTTCTATGGATAATGCAGAGGGAGAAAACTTGCATCAGAAACCATTAAAAAATGTGAAGCGTCACCGAAGATGGAATATTGGAAAGGTTTGGAAAGTATTTTTGTATTTGAATATTATTTGTATATTCTAGACAAATCCTTACTCAATCTTATTGATTTTGCTGATCATAGATAAGAGCTGTCCACTGGACACGGTATTTGCTTAGGTACACTGCAATAGAGGTTTTCTTCAGTGATTCAGTTGCTCCTATATTTTTAAACTTCTCTTCACAGAGGGAGGCTAAAGAGGTTGGAACCTTGATAGTTTCTCTCAGAAATGAAATGTTGCTCCCCAAAGGAAGTAATAGGGACAAGAGTGGAGCTATCTCATTTGTGGATAGGCGTGTAGCACTAGAAATGGCAGAAACGGCTAGAGAGAGCTGGAGGAGAAGGGATATAACAAACTTTGAATATTTGATGATTCTTAACACACTTGCAGGAAGATCTTATAATGACTTAACACAGTATCCTGTCTTTCCTTGGGTTTTGGCTGACTATTCTTCCGAGGTTCTTGATTTTAACAAATCTTCAACCTTTCGTGATCTTTCCAAACCTGTAGGAGCATTAGATTCAAAGCGATTTGAGGTTAGAATTATTTGTTTTTTAGTTTATTAAATTACATAATAAATGTGATTTCTTTGGATTAGTTCTTCACTAGTAAAAGTGTTTGCTCACCTATATAGGTGTTTGAAGACAGATATCGTAGTTTCTGTGATCCTGATATACCTAGGTAATTTTCTGACCCAGTTTTGAATTTTGTAAAGGTTCTCTGTTACCTAATTTAAGTTGAAATATACCGAAGTAATTTTCTGACCCAGTTTTGAATTTAGTAAAGGTTCGCTGTTACATAATTTAAGTTGATTTCTTTTGTGTCCAATATACTTGTTTTCCTCTCTGCAGTTTTTACTATGGGTCTCATTACTCGAGCATGGGGATTGTGCTTTATTACCTTCTTAGATTAGAACCATTCACATCTCTTCACCGTAATTTGCAGGTACTCTTTTCTTAGAATTGTAATGTTGAGTACTTTTTTGGCACAATATTTTGCATATTATAATGCAATGAATGTGTAGTCAACCATTTTTTTATTGTAACTTTTACAGAAAATCAACATCTGACCTTTTTTCCTTTTTCTTCTAAGTTTTAAAAAAATTTTGCTATTTTAATCTTCTTGTTTTGTTCTATGAGTACTGTATTTTTTTTTTAAAATCCTCTTAATTTAGCTGTAGGTTTGCAGCTTTTATTTCTATGTTTTCTGACCCAAGAAAAACAGCATAATCTCTCTTAAGGATACTCCAAACAATGTCAGCCACTATCTTCTCTTCTCCATCAAGAACGGCCAAGTAATCAAAACGCTATTGATATTGAAAGCACTTGAAGGATTTTACATCAGATATTAAAGTACAATCTTACGATTGCATGCTGTCTGTAATTATTTATATGAACTTTGATTCTTAAATTAATTATCAAGGATTAAGGATATGAGACTCGTTTACTTCTGTATCATTTCAAATTTCAAGAGTTAATTTTTCACTTTTCGCATACAGTATGAAATAAAAAGAAAAGGTCTATTGATGATGGGTGTTATTATACACATTTTGTGTATGCAAAAGAAATATATGTCATTGATATCAACAGGTTCTATCTAAAAAAATACTATGAGCTAGCCTTTTGACCTAATTAATCCTCATCTATTCAAGATGGTGACATATTGATTTTGAGGTCCATTTAGCTTCAGTATGCTTTTCTAATTCTTATAATTCAATTTCTTTCATTCTAGCATATTGCTAAAGTGGTGTGTATTTAATTGGTATTTCAAAAGCTTCACTAAGCTGTTGTTGGTCAGGGAGGCAAATTTGACCATGCAGATCGTCTTTTCCAAAGCATTGAAGCCACATACAGGAATTGCCTCTCTAATACAAGTGATGTGAAGGAGTTAATCCCTGAGTTCTTTTATCTTTCAGAGTTTCTTGTCAATTCAAACTCTTATCATCTTGGAGTAAAACAAGATGGAGAACCTATAGGTGATGTTGGTCTCCCTCCCTGGGCCAAGGTATGGGTAGTCACTTTATGCATATCTGAGTCCAGAATGCATTGAGGACAATATCTTATTCAGAACCTTTTCTTTTGTTTTCGAGTTTGTAATTTATTTGTCTAGATAGGATGTATAATAGTTTGGAACTGATTTATTGCAATTAGATCCTCCATCTTAACTGCTTTGTATTTTTTACTTCTTATTGGTTGTGTAGGGCTCACCTGAAGTGTTTATAAATAGAAACAGGGAAGCGCTTGAAAGTGAATATGTTAGCTCAAATCTTCACCACTGGATTGATCTGGTTTTTGGTTACAAGCAACGTGGAAAACCAGCAGTCGAGGTATTCTTTGATGATTAGTAATTTGATTGGATGCTCTGTAAGTTATTGTCAATTGGGTATTGATTGTTATTTTCACCAAATTACTTAGCTGTTGAACAAAAATTGGATTACAGGCTGCAAACATATTCTATTATCTAACATATGAAGGTGCTGTTGATCTGGATACCATGGAAGATGAGTTGCAAAGATCAGCTATAGAAGACCAAATTGCCAATTTTGGTCAGACACCCATCCAGATTTTCCGTAAGAAACATCCTAGAAGAGGGCCACCAATTCCAATTGCTCATCCCTTGAAATTTGCTCCTAGTTCCATCAATTTGACTTCCATCATTAGTAGTACAAGTACTCAACCATCAGCTTTTGTCTATGTTGGTATGTTGGATTCAACCATTGTTCTTATGAACCAGGGGCTCACCTTGTCAGTTAAGATGTGGTTGACAACACAATTGCAGTCTGGTGGCAGCATTACCTTCTCTGGTTCTCAGGTCGGTTTTATAGTTTGTTCACTGGATCTTATATTCATAATTTTGAATTATCTTTATAATAAAAGTATTTTCTAACTGTACACTTTTTTTTAAACAATTTGTGTCTCTGGATCTTGGTGTACTTTTATTAATACAACTTGCTAACTGTTGCAGGATCCTTTTTTTGGAATTGGTTCTGACATTCTTTCTCCCCGTAATATTGGGAGCCCATTAGCTGAGAGTTTTGAGGTTGGAGCACAATGCTTTGCAACAATGCAAACTCCATCAGAGAATTTTTTGATTTCATGTGGGAACTGGGAGAACAGTTTTCAAGTGATATCTTTGAATAATGGAAAAATAGTCCAAAGCATACGACAGCATAAAGATGTTGTCAGCTGTGTTGCAGGTATTTTCTATTTTTAAAGGTTCCGTCAAAGAAGTGTAAGTAAGGATTGGCTGTGTAGATTATTTGAATGTTTTCGATGGTTGGCTTAGGATTTGATAGTGTAGAGCCTATATCAAAGACGAAGTGTTGCATGTGCTTATGTATTCATTTAATGTGAATCCTTCAGGACCACCCACTAGGGATATGGTATCTCATGTGTTTCTTGACTGGTGTAAGTTGTAAGGTCTGACCATAATCCCCATTTTCTAGCCAGCTGCATAGTTTGAGGGAATGGGTGTGTACATTATTTGAATTTTGTCTGTGGTGTCTTAGGCATTCTTAGTGTAGAGAGTACACTCTCATCAAAGAGGGAGTGTTATACATGCTGAATGTTAACTGCCTGGGACCATCTACTTGGATGTATATCCCATTGATATCTTCACTCTTATAAATTGTAAGGTCAAAAAATCCTCAATTTGTAATCTGGTGCAAAGTTTGAGGGATTTTTGGGCATTAAAAGAAAAAAAATGGTTATTTATCTGTTTAGCTATTGTGCTGATGTGGGAAGAGGAAATGAAAGGACCTGTGAACCACTTGTGAGCAATGTGGCATTGTTATTTTGATGTGTTTATATCATGTTGCTGGATTTCCTTTTAGTAATTATCTGTTTCCTACTGGAAGCGATGTTCTTAATGCTTAGTGTCAAATGATTCTGTTGCAGTAACTGCTGATGGAAGTATACTTGCAACTGGAAGTTATGACACCACTGTAATGGTGTGGGAGGTTCATCGTGCCAGAGCCTCAGAAAAGAAGGTTCGAAACACACAGATAGAACTACCCCGTAAAGACTATGTCATCGTGGAAACTCCCTTCCACATTCTCTGTGGGCATGATGACATAATTACATGCTTATATGTTAGTGTGGAGCTTGATATAGTTATCAGTGGGTCAAAAGATGGAACTTGTGTATTCCATACCCTGCAGGAGGGAAGATATGTGAGATCATTGCATCATCCATCTGGTATTGCTTTGACAAAGCTTGTTGCCTCTCCTCATGGTAGGATTGTTTTTTATGGTGATGATGATCTCAGTCTGCACCTATTTTCCATTAATGGGAAACATCTTGCTACTTCAGAGTCCAATGGCCGCCTCAACTGTGTTGAACTCAGTGCATGTGGTGAGTTTTTGGTTTGTGCAGGTGACCAGGGACAAATAGTTGTCCGATCAATGAATACACTAGAGGTTGTGCATAAGTACAGTGGAGTTGGAAAGATAATAACATCTCTGGCTGTGACCCCAGAAGAATGCTTCCTAGCTGGGACCAAAGATGGATGCCTTCTGATCTATTCTATAGACAACCCTCAACGTAGAACTAGTCTTCCTACCCGGAACGTCAAAATCAAAGCTTCTGGGACAGGATAGATCTAGATTGCATTGAAGAAGCTATGAAATTGGCATTGTGAACCTCAGGTAAATTTGCTGCACTTAAATTTGGAACTGTTTTGCCTGAATTGAAGAAAATGATTATTTTATATATTGGAATAGTATATTTTCAAGAGCACGAGTTCTGATTGGACGTAACATTGAATGATTTCTTTACAATTTCAATCTTACTAAGCATCTTGATGGCTAGGTGCTTTGCCTTGACATGGTAATGAGCTTTGTGTGTTAAACCAGACTCATGATTGCTGAGTTATATACATTCTGGCTGTGGGAATTTATTATTTCGCTTACACCACTGTATATAAGTTTCTTGCCGAGGCTTATTCCATTCTGTTCTTTCGTTATTTCCTCGTGCAGGCAGATTTCTTAAAGATGAAAGAGCAGAATTTTCAGATGCTCTGTCTCTCCATCAAGAATTACATCGTCTCGGACTTGATCTTATCGAGAGGTTTTTCCTGATGGTTGCCTTGACCGATGTGAAGCAGAGAAACTTCATTATCCAATATACATACAGCTTGAATAATTTGGAAGGTGCAATTATCATAGTTATTATTTTTTTTGAGTCTGTTTAACATAATTAGGCGGGCAAATACTACCTTGCACAAATTCTCAAGTTTCATCCTCTTTATAGTGGGCAGAGTTAGGAATCTGAATCACGTATCAACATATACATGTACATTGTATTCTTGTAAGGTTAGAGTAGAAAATGTTGTGTATTAACCATAGCAACATAACAGAGAATGGTTTAGAAAATTTATTTTATTTTTATTCCTATCAATTCCTTGTACAGATGGGCGATTATGCCTCGCCTAAAGTGTCATATTTTTTTGCTCTTTAGTTTTCTCAAATGGCTTCTAGTATTATACAAGCAGCTGCTCTATATTCTAGGTTCCTTATATGCTTAAAAAGCTCCGTCTATTGTGGTTACGCATCCAAAATTGTTGACTCATCGGTTTCACTATTGTTGATGCTAGAGAAATTTAGTGGGAGAAGTGATTATAAGCTTAAGAGCATCTTGAAAACTATATGTCCGGTGAAAGAAATCTTGGTTGGGGCTTTGGTCTATTTAGTGAAAAATGATATCCTCTCGCAAACCATTCTAACCTTGAAAAGTGATATCCCACAATTTTCCTTTCAGCCTCTTTTATTCAAAATTTCCCCTAATGTTTAAGACTTTGTAATCATGAAGGCTTCGTGAGTTTCATTAACTCATGTTAAAAAAATTCTGAGGGGACTTGGGATTGTCAATTTTATTATTGTGGATTGTGGCTTGTGGCTTGTGGCTTGTGGCTTGTGGCTTGTGGCTTGTGGTGGGCGTTGGTCGAGACAGAAACACACTGTTTGTTCCGTCGTATTATATACCGCTAGTCGTTTCATAATTTTTAAAAAATAAACAAACAAATCACATAAAACGTCTCTTTTATTTCAACCATAAATATTCTATTGTTTAAAACCCAGTTTTTGTATTTATTTTTAGGCCAAGCACATGTTGCCACCCAAGGTTTGGCTTAATGACAAATTCCCACCCTCAAAAGTTTAAAAAGCCAAATACCCTCCCTCATAGGGGGTTTTTTTTTTTTGAATTAAAATTAAAAATAAATTTTATAAAAATATTTAAATATAAATTTCAAATAAAATAATATTAAAATTTCAATAAATTAATAAAAATTAATAAAAATTTTAAAAATAAAAAAGTTTAAAAAGCAGTCACCATCGTTTCGCAGCGTTTCTGATAGTGGTGGTCGCTTTTAATCTTATTAGGTGACTAAAAATGACCACTTGATTTTATTGATCGCCACTATGGCGGAGACGGCTAGATATGACCGTCTTTACTACCTAAAATAGTTAAAAACGGTTAGAATCAAGTATTCTGGCCGTTCTATAATAGCGAAGACGATTCGATCTAACCGTCTTCATCAAATTTGGTCACCTCCATCATCGTGGCAGTCAAATCGAGCTGTCAGTAAAACTAGATAATCTTTTCCGACCATCGATGAAATTAAAAGCAGCCACTATGACTGGTTTTTATACTTTTTATTTTTTAATAATTTTTATTATTATTTTAATATTTTGAATATAATTATTTTAATATTATTTATATTAATTTTTATTTTAATATTAAATTATAAGGGTATTTAATATAAACTTTTAATATTTGTATTAAAAGTTTTGCATGTGGGAACATTAAGTCAAACCTTGGGTGGCAACATGTTGTTTGGCCTTATTTTTATTATATTGAAAAAGTTGTATATGAATGGATTTGGGCTGGGCCGAAAGGGCATTGATCGTAAATATAGGTATAATTGAGGGTTATTTTCCCTGACCACTTTCCTTTCCGTTCTCAGCTGTCCCTGTCCTGTCCTTCACTCTCTGTTCTCTCTCTCTCTCTCTCTCTCTCCCTATTTGTCGTTCGTTCTTCTCACAAACAAGCTTCCTACGCAACACAAAAACATAGGCTCTCTTTATTTCTCTGTTAGACCTCCCTTCTTGTTCTTCCCTTTTTTAATTTATTTATCTCACTCTTCACTCTCTTATACTTAGGGTTAGGGTTACCTTTGAAATTTTAATCTCTCAATTTGTTTTTCTCCCTTTTTCTTTTCTTTCTTTTTTTTGTAATGCTGCGCAACCCCTTATTTTAGCTCAGAAACAGCAATGTACGGTCACTGTCAGCCAATGAACATCCCCACTCAAATGTCCCCCAGTGCCGAAGAAGATGACGTCACCGTCGGCGCCGACAATCACCACCTTTCCTACGACACTCACTCCCTCGAAAACGGCGTTGTTGTAGAAGACGCTGCTCCTGATTCTGTGTACGGTCCATCCTCTGGCTCCGAATTGGGTAATTCGAGCCAGCTTACCCTCTCCTTTCGCGGCCAGGTCTATGTCTTTGACTCCGTCACTCCTGAAAAGGTAACACTGCAATTTGCACCTTTTTTTTTTTGTCTTTTCTGCTGTGTTAATTAGGTTTTGGAATTAAATTGTTATATTGAAGTTTATGAATCTTTTTGGTTTGGGCCTCTGATTGATGCTTATACGAACTTGATGTATTTTATTTCTTAATGAAATCAAAACGTCGTAACGCTTCTAGTTTACGGGTTTCTTGGTTAATATTTTTGACAGGCAAATAGATTGTTAATGTTATGGTCGTCTGGCTTATAGACGTTTGAAGATTTTGATTGTATATTTCTCTTGTTTTCTTAATATCTTGTATCTATAGGTTCAAGCTGTGCTACTCTTGCTGGGAGGATGTGAGATGTCGTCGGCCCCACCAGGAATGGAGGTGATTCCTCAAAATCAGAGGGTATTTAACTATTCAACTATGTAATGTATGTTCTATGTGTTTATTTTATTTTATCTTTGAAATCTCTACCGGCATTGTGTTTAGGGTGTTGCTGACTTTCCAGGAAGGTGTACGCAACCACAGAGAGTTGCTTCGTTAAACAGGTTCCGGCTGAAGAGGAAAGAACGCTGTTTTGACAAGAAAGTTAGATATAGTGTCCGCCAAGAAGTTGCTCTTAGGTTTGGCAATTTATTTGAATTGATATTTCTTACTGTTAAATTTTGCTGTGTATTGAGTTAAATTAGCTGGTGCATGCATGCTAGGTATTTGTTTTTCTGTTTGAATGTTTGTGTCATTGGACAAGTTAGTATTATTGATTTTTATTGCTGGTTAAATATGGATACTGGCTCCTTCTTCTTGGGTGGACCAATCAAACACCATTACATTTTCCCTCTTGTTTAACAATACAGCCAATTTAAGGACTTTCAAATCTAACACTCTGGCTTTATCTCTGAACTTGCATATATTCTTTTTTGAAGCCATGTTGTATAGAAATGAACTATTCATGTGATATTTTTGCCAGTAGCCTTGTAAAGCAAAGAGCCAAGATATCTAGTTCATCTGAAAATCATTATGAATGCTTATATCTTTGGCCATGATGTTTTCTTAATTGACATCATTCTGGTGTAAGGATCTGTTAAAATGCAAGTCCATTATTGGGATTGCTTTTATTTTATTTTTTAATTTGGTCTATTTGAAAGAGGAAGTTGAAAAGAGGGATGGAGATTAGTTTCTATTGTTCACATTTTATATGCACTAGCTGACATGGACTTTTAAGGTAGGATTTTTCATATCACTAGCTTTGGAATTATACTCATATTTCCTTGTGGAATGTTGTATTTTTTTATTACCTGTTTTACAGAAAATTTTATCTATGGAAGAATGCAATGTTTTGTGGACAACCTTTATCAATGATTTTGAATAATTTCTACATATGATAATTAATGTTATTCTTTTTACCTGGTCAACTTGTGTGTTTCTCATTTTCCTTCATTAATACAATGCCATTTTTTACTGTACTCTAAAGAAAATAATAAATTAATGTTAGTCTTTCCAGAATATATTATTGTTATTTTTTGGGGTTTGCAGGATGCAGAGGAACAAGGGTCAATTTACTTCAGCCAAGAGGTCTGAAGGGGGGACCTTTAATTGGGGTAATTCCCAGGAATCAGGACATGATGACAGTCCATCAGAAACCTCGTGAGTTTCATTCCATCTCCAAGTTCTATCCATTTCTTTCCATGAAACACGAATGCAATTGTGTTTTCTCTATACCGTGTTTTCTTTAAGCCCTTTCTTTGAAGACCATTTTGTATTCTACTGCCATTGGGTTTATATTTTGAGGTGTACTTCCTACTCATGTAGTTGCTTGAAATTCTTTTAGTGAAGTGAGTTTCAGCATTAAAATTTTCACCAGTTTAATCTTTTGCATGTTCTCCTAGTTGTTCACATTGTGGCATAAGTTCAAAGTCCACCCCTATGATGCGACGTGGTCCATCTGGCCCAAGGTCTCTCTGCAATGCCTGTGGACTCTTTTGGGCAAATAGGGTCAGTATTCGATAATTTTTTTATTATTTTCTTTATCAATAACATTTTTTTATGCATATGTCATCCTTGTTTTCTGTGAAGATTTTAATTTGCTCTCATTATAGTATAGCTCTGGTTCTGACAGCATATTTGCCAATCCTTGTAAAGTTGGCATGTAAACAAAATTTACTTTATCCTGGTCATATCTCTGACATGTATATGCTCTTGCTTTATTTTGCTGTTGGTTTGAAAACTTGGTGAGGTATTCTTTCCTCAATACATGGTCAGGAGTGTTTGTGGGGCTGATTATTTTCTACAGAAATATGCATGCTGTCTCACATTACTAATCTTAATTTGATGTGATCGAGGTTGATTGATACTGTTGAGTTAAAACCATCAGATATTTTAATCATTGTGACAAGCCACAATTACAAATGAACTTTAATTCATGAGGATGGATCTTGGTTGATGAAGATACATGATGGTTTAATTTACTTTTTCCAGTCATTGGTGGGGCAATAAAATTGTAATCTATCAGATCTTTTTGAGATTAAATTGGACTTAAACACTTGCATGGATCATATATTGTGGAATTATTGGAACTTAACATATCTGTGCCTTATAGTTGCTGGGCATGGGTGAATGTTGTGGTAACTTGACACCTGTGCAACATATGACTTTGTATTGTCAAAGTTATTGATTTTCATCAGTTGACTTCCAACAGTTACTGAATGTATTTTTAAGAGAGATGCCAATAAATTTCACATATCATTTTAATTTCTCAGGTTCAGTGTTATCAGTTGTATTATTGAAGGATCAAGTAGAGATTTTTGTTTCCATTACTTGAGAATATGTTCTAGTTTTTTTATGACAGCCTCTGACGACATGACTTTTTTGCCAATGGAACTATACAGGGTACTCTAAGGGATCTTTCCAAGAAAACCCAGGACCATTCTCTTATTCCAATCGAGCAGGTATATATGATCTTGTTGAAGTACAGAAATTTGGGTACTGTTATATTCTGGCCACCTTCCCATATATAAATGTGGAATGGCATTCTTCCTTGTGTAGGGTGAAGGAGAAGCGAATGACTCGAGGGGCTGTCGAACATCCATCCATCCAGACAATGAACTAGTTTCTTTCTCAAATGATGATGACACTGCTTTATTAACGGAGCCTTAACTTTTCTTAAATGGTTAGAGTGGTGGGGCCTTGGCTATATTATTTAAGTAGAAGTTTTTGTAGTAATTTCATTTAGCTTGTTCTCTATGTACAGATATCATAGTCTCTTCAATATGAGGTTGTCTCTTATCTGCTGCTACTTTGCTTGAGGTCACCTCAAAAGCAACTTATTTCAGATGTTTCACATCAAAGAAGTAAGCTTCAATTACATGATAATCTTTGTAATTTTCATATGACATCCTCCCCACACAAGTAAGTAGAATCCCTTGTGTTTAAGCCCTGTTGTCCTTCCCTTCTTTTCCCTCAGCAACGAAAAGTCTACGAAGTTTTCAGGTCTCAGTTCGTTAAAATTATTGGTTTGAAAAAGTTAAGACTATTGAGAAGGTGGGAACCTTCTTTGTTTTTTTTATTCACCCAAAGTCTGTTCATATGACATTTTCTTGCCTTTTAAATTAAAAACCACATTCCATTAACTATAATTGTAGAAGGGCATAAAAGTAATTCACCAAACATATTCTAATTTCTGCGTGTCATTGACATCATCTGAGCACATAGGAGGGTGCAGGGTAAACCAGCATAGGATATCCTTTTTCAGTTATTCCCTAATCGCCAAACAGAATTATCGACTCCAAATTAAAGGGTCCGCTCCGCACAGACAGTTCTTCTCTGGTCTCTGCCACCACTATTTCTCCGTACTCCCGACGTCGTCTGTCGTGGTGACCATGGGATTTTCCTTTACGTCGTCGTTTCATGCCATTTCATTCCAACATCCACTCCATCTCCATAGCCTCAATGGATCAAACTCTCATTCTCTCATCGCATTGTCACTTCTCAGACGCTCTCAACGTCTCCCTGAAAAGTCTCCTTCCATTTACAATTTTAATTTCGCCCTACGCAACTCACCTAGAAACTCTAATCTTACCGCCCGCTCGTCAACCAAAAGCACACCAAAAGCACCTTCACCATCCTCACCTAACCGTCAACTCATCGTTATTACCTCTGCTGTCACGGTGACGCTAGCAGTTGCCAACCGCGTGCTCTACAAGCTGGCTCTCGTTCCCATGAAACAATACCCTTTCTTCTTAGCTCAACTCACCACTTTCGGGTAAGTTTTTCTTTTTGCTGTGTTATTATGTATGTAATGGACGTGAAAGTAATGCTTATTATTTTTGTGGGAAAAATCTGTATTATAGTTATGTGGTGATTTATTTTTCAATATTGTATACACGCTACCGGATGGGAATCGTGAGCGATGAAATGATAGGTGTTCCCAAATCTCGGTTTATGGCCATTGGAATTCTCGAGGCTCTTGGAGTTGCGAGCGGAATGGCTTCTGCAGGTAAATTGATAATTGAGGTGTTTGTTTCCGGGCTTAATATTTTATTAATATAATATTATCTATCTTTTACAGCCATGCTTCCCGGGCCAGCTGTACCTATATTGAATCAGGTATGTTTCATAGTAAAATTGAGGAACAAAACTTGTTTCTTTATTGGTGTTAAAATGCAAAGGGTTTAGCCGTCGGGATTTTTTTTTTTTTTTTTGGCAGACATTTTTAGTGTGGCAGTTGGCTTTGTCTGCTGTTCTCTTAGGAAAAAAATACTCTTTGAACCAAATTGCTGGCTGTTTACTTGTGGCTACCGGAGTTGCGTTGGCGGTTGCCAGGTTTCCTTGTACATAAGTATTTTAAATTATTATTTTACAAAAACCAAAGCCCTTGTAATTTTGTGGGAGGCCAGTGATGGTTATTTGTGCATTCTGTAATTCCAGTGGGTCTAATGCTGATCAGATGCTATCTGGAGTTGAATTTATATGGCCAGCTATAATGATAGCATCATCCGCTTTTCAAGCTGGTGCTTCTATCATCAAGGTCACAACAGTAATCTCTGGTCATGTTCTAAGTGTGCTGTGTATAAGGAAAATAAGTAATCTTGAATCTTTGTTTTTAACAGGAATTTGTTTTTGTTGATGCCAAAAAGCGCTTAAAGGTGATGCCCCATTATCTATTGCCTGTTTAAACGTCAAATAGCCATGGAATCTATTGTTGCTGACAAGCTGTTTTCGCATATTATTGGAAATTCTCTGACTCAGTCTGGATGCATGCAGGGAAAATCACTTGACATATTTGTTGTAAATTCTTTTGGATCTGGATTTCAGGTAAGCATTCTCCTTATTAGAATGTGTTGTGAGTCTATACTTATCGTTCTGTAAACATTTTATGGGAACTCGAGTATCTTAATATGAATACGAGATATTTAATGGTAGTTTTAACATCTCATCAAACTTGTAGGCACTGTTTGTTTTGTTCTTTTTACCTCTTCTGTCAAATTTAAAAGGCATTCCGTTTGCTGAACTTCCTTCATATCTCAAAAGCGGTGCTGGCTGCTTTCTGAACATGGGAACGAATACTCCAGGCAAGTTATTAGTCTTATGTTTTGGTTGATATGTTTTCCCGTATAGTTATTATTTGTATATTACTGATTATCATATAGGTTGATTTGCAATGAATACTAAAAGAAACTACAGGGACAAGACAAGTGACCCTTTTTCATTTATAACTGTTGAAGGAAAACTGTATAAGTTGACTCAAAAAGTGATAATACTGGTTTAATTTTTGTCATTGCCAACATAACTTCACTATCAGTGAGTAGTCATGAAATTTCTATACAAAAAAAAAATTTACTTATGTGATGCATACATTTGTTAAAACGTTTTAGAGTAGTTTTTTAACCTTTCGACAAAGTTGAGACTTCATGAGGGCTGCTCTTCTCTTGGCGTTGTGCTCATCAATTAATATGTAAATGGTTCAGGCTGTGCTGGAGCTCCCTTGATTCCACTACTGTATATGAGTACCAACGTAGCTTTTAACATATCAGTGCTTAGTCTACTCAAAATTTCCTCGGCAGTTGTCACTTCACTTGTTGTGATGCTTTCAGGTGCACTCTGTAACATACTGTGTGGAGTCCTGTGCCTTGGTTTTGAGCTAAATTGTTTACTAATAGGCGCTTTTGTTTAATTTGCAGTGCCACTTTCTATTTATGCCCTTTCCCTTCCACTGCCATACCTCCCCGATGGCACGAGCTTAAGCCCCTTTTTCCTCTTCGGCAGTTTGATTCTTGTTTTGGGTCTCGTGATATACAACATACCACAACCTGTCAAGCAAAGTCCCTAAATCGCCAGGTTTTTTTATTCTTTTATTCAAAGATCATAAACGATTTTAATATTTTTAGTAGTCACAAGAGCCTGTATCATTTTAAATCACCAAAAAAGATCCTTTTTCTTTTGTAATGGAAATTATAATTCAGTTTCTCATTCTCCTTTTACAAATTAGTGGACCATTGATGAAATTTATCATTTGTAAAGTAGTTGGCCTTATAGTTTGGTGAAGAAATGTTAGCCATGCGTTTCAAACACGGTAAAGGAAAAATTTATAGAAGATTTATGCGTAGCAGAAAATTGAAGTATGCCATAGAGTATGTGAAAGGTAAAGCGTCTAGATATTGGGCACATTAAGTTTCAAAAGGTAAAACATTGATAATCTATGAGGAAAATGTCTAAATAACATCACCTCAAATTATATATACCATAAAAGATCAAATATCTATATATCGAACCAGCAAAATTGAGGGAGTTAAAAGTTCTAATTTGATTGCGAGCTGAACATCTTCATTCAAGCAACCCAACTAAAAGCAACAGAACAATGTTGCACTGATCTACAACATTGCATCATGCAAGCCATCATACTATCAAAACACTTCCCCATTAGACAACTCAAATTAAAGAGCTGTACTACAGTTCCAAATCTATTTGATCGATTCATCCAAAGATTTAATTTTCTTGTCTTTCATATCTTCAATATCTCTGCAAAAAGAAACACAAATGTTAAAACTTGACGTAAACAATCCAGGACATCAGACTGAATTTGGTTGATACATCAAGAACATGCAGAGAAATTAACATTGCAAATACCCCTTAAGTTTCTCATGATTACAAGAAATTCCCTTTTTCCAACTAGCTACTTGATTCGAATTCTGTTGTCAACATTTTTGTGTCTGTGCTTGTAATGTTGGAACAGAAAGAGCATGCTCACTTTTAAATACAAAAGAACCCCACCCCTTCTCAAAGATTACTAATCCCATATTTTTGCCATAATGAAACTGATCGTGTGAATAATCCAATCTGTATAATCTAATAATCAAGCTTTCTTAAGGTTGGTTTTAGTAAACCTCATAAGATAATAAATCAAGATCAGTACAGTGCAAATAAAGTAACAACTACTCAGGAGCAATGTGGATATACCAAGGGAAAATATCATGGCAATTCAATATGACATACCTTCCTCTTCTTTAATTTTCCCATTCCACTGCTACTAAAATTCATGCTTGTTGGTTGTTCATCATTATCCTCTACGGGTAAAGTCTTGATTTCATCAAAGAAACTGTCAGTTAGACCTAGCAACCTGGAACAGACAAATGATCAAACGGGTCAAGGCAAGGTACACAAACCACTGCAAATTGTTACAAAAACTTCGGGAACCTTTACTGTATTTTAAATTTTGCATACCCATTTCTCGATTTCTTCAAGTGTTTCATCTTCTTTTTCTCCATCTTTGTAAGAGAAGCACGAGTAAAAAGCTCCTCTTCTTGCCGTGCACGATCTTCCATCTTTTCCTTGTATCTAGTAAGTTCTCGACTCTCAGATCCAACAGTTTCTCTAATCTGCATTTCCACCATCAATGAAAAAAATCAGCTGACTCCATAAAAGAATCATCCAACTCTGTATCACTACAAAAAATATATATAAAACAATTTAAAACCGACCTCTTCAGGTCTCCCCTCCAAATTATCCATCAATTCCCTAATATAAGTACTCTGCCTAGCTTGTCGCAGTGTCTCTTTCTCCTTTCGCAAAGCATTTCTTTCCTTCCTTGACATCTTATCCTCATCCATAGAAGTGGGGGCAAATTTTGGGGGTTTATACAAGCCTTCACTGCCCTACAATATTTAAAATGGTTTAGGAAACAGATGTATTTGAACTTCAATCCTTGACTGCACTATTATCATTGCAGACTCACCTCAACCGTCATATCTGTTTTGCTAACAAGCATGTCTGGGTTAGGACGATATCTTAATAAATCTTCAGTCTTCTGTGGCTCATCAGATTCCTTTTCACTTGGATTAAGTTTTGCCGATGCACTCACAGAAATTGTTGCACTTGTAACCTTCTGAATTTGGTACTGTAGTTTTTTATCAATCGGACGAATCTATTAACAAAAAAATGCATTAGCAATCTCATAAAAGTCACAAACACTGAATGACAGATTGATACAGAGAAAAATAAACAATTCTATACCTTTTCTAAAAATAATCTAATTTCTACGAGGCTCCGAACAACGGGATGCCCATCAATGGATAAACCTTTGGCCTTGCGAAGCAAATAATAAACAATGGACTGGCAATAGTTTAGAAGCAGCAAATGTTTAGCTTCAAGGTAGCTAAGTCCATCTGCTGTCGGATAATTATTCTCTTTCACCTATTATCAAAAAAAGCATAAAATATATAGTTACTACTGCATAAAATTTTGATCTTTCAACAATTCTATCATAACTTAAAATGAGCTGATAGCAATTTCTACCTTAGTTATTAAAGCTTGCACTTTACTACTCACTGCATCTAATCCTTCTTTCATTTCTTTCAACAATGCCGCTAACTGAGGCGCCTCTCTGAAACAACAATACACAAAACAAAAAAATCAAAACAACACACAAATGAGTTCCAGGAAATTAGCTAAATTATCTGTTAAAGCATCAGTGTTTCCATAAAAAATAAATAAGAATTTGGAGTAAACCAAATAATCTGTTATATAAGTGTTTCAATAAATAATAAATAAGAATTAAACAGAGCAGTTAAAAACTTACTTCTTTACAATTTCATCATCGCCCAATTTGTTATCAGTAGAACCCTCCATGATTTACAAGTAATTACCAGCAGTAATGCTGCAATTCAATAGCAAAGAATTTAAATATTTTGATATCATGTAAACTGAGATAAAACTACTAAAAGATGTATCTATAAATACACATACATACATACATACATAAATACATACATACATACATACATTATACATACATTCATACTTATATTTGAATTTAATAATGAAAGAGGTGGAAGGTGAGCAGAAGAGAAATCATGTGAAAAAAATTGGTGTACCGTCTATAAAAAGAGTAAGCAAATTAAACTGGAAACAAGGATAGCAACAGGAGTGGAACCAAATACCCAATTTCCTGTTGCCATCCCTGCAAGGGAGACTTTTCCCATTCCCATTACAAGGATCATGGAGATTCCCCATCCCCTAATTGCAGGGAAAATTTCCCTCCCCATCTCTGCGAGGAAAAATCTCCTTCCATTCCCCTCGCTATCTGTGCAGGGAAAAATACCCTTCCTTTCCCCTCGTTGTACCCACAAGGAAAAATCCCCTCTCTGTCATACTAAGCTCACCAATACTTATCAAAGATTAAGTAGAAAATCCAGATAAATTCAGACCAAACAACACAACGTAAAATAGATCAGGACAATGTTTTCCCATTTCTGCAATGTTTGGGATGGTATCCAAAACATCAACTTTATTGTGGTAGTAAAAAAACTTCACTAACCTCAATATGAAGAAACAATAAAAATTCTCCTCAACTAAACATTACATAATCAATTCTTTTATAAACCGACATTCAAAAATCCAGCTTTGTAGATTCATCAATGTATCATTTCAAACTTTCATTAAAATCTTCATTTGGAGTAGTGCACTCTGAATCTGTCTCATAGCAAACAATAAGCACTTGCTACTTTTGTTCAAATACAAAGTTCTTTGAGCAATTTCAATCACAAAATCTAACAATCAGAAACAATCAATCCCCTCATCATTAACTCTTCATGTTGATACAAAACAACATTTTAGAAACTAACCTGCAATGATCGAGTTCAAAAGAAAAATCATTAGCAATAAGAGAATAATAAAATGTTTTGCTAAGCAAAACATCCAAAGGCGATGCAAAATACTTTGCAAGGTAACAATTTAAAGAAAATTTTCATAAAAATCAACCTCAATATATAAATATGCATTCCCTGTATCTTTGCTTGACATAATGTTCATATATTCAGCTTTATGGCAGATTGCAGGGTGGACACTGGGTACTCATTTAGAGCAACAAACTATAAAGACTAGAATCAAAGTACTGCAAGGTTCAAGCTCAGTCTGTTCTCAATTGATTTTACTATGTGACTAAAATTTTAAATATAAATAAGAATCCTGAAGCTTTAAGGAAAAATAGTCTCCATGGAGTAAGAGACGAGAACTCAATCTAGTTATGGGAAGTGACGAAGAATGGATTTAAAAGCAACGATATTGAAACTAGAAATGAGCAGATCAAGAGCTCACCTGAGAAAGATATTACAACTGTGAAGAAGATACGCAAATTGGAATATCTATATATATATGAATCCCTTTAATCAGCACTAAAGTGATGACCATATTAACAAGCAAATAAATAATGATTGCTTGATATAAGGGTTAAAATTAAAGGTTACCTAACAACATCATTATTAAATCAAAGAAGAAACAAATAAAATTAAGATTTGTTTGGCACTACAAAAAGTTAGAGAAAAGACAAGGGCACACGGGGACCTTAACAACTAATCAATTCAACATCAAAACAGTGTTCTAGAATGGTCATATTTATAACAATCAATTATGGAAGAAAGAGCATGTAAAAGCTTAGAAAAATAAATAATCCAGGATTCAACAAGTACTTTAGTTGTAAGGTTTATCCATGGAAAATGATGACAGAATTGTAAAGCACATGGGTAGGACCTACTTTCACAGATGGGCAGATGGCACTTGAGGCGGTTTGTTGAATGATTTGTCCTCCTTATATAAATATTAATTCTCTCTACTTAAACTAATTCACAATATTCAACTATTAATTAGTTCAACTACCAAGAAAATTTTTTCAAAATGAAAACTCAAGCTCAAACCTCCATTATTTGATCCTTAACTTGCTTCAATGTCAATTTAATCAGAGTAGAATCCATTCTCTTATTATGCAAACCCACATTTGGATTTTGGCACCAAACTCTGATTAGTTTGCTTCATTATTGTGATGAATAGAGTTCTTAGAAGTCTCTTTATTGATCAAAAAGATTGACTGTGAAGAGGGTTGGAGACTGGAAACTTCACCGGATTTCTTGATGAAAGATCCTTCAAACTGAGATAAATTATCAATAACTTGTTGATCGTGTGTGTGTGTGTGTGTGTGTATAACTTGTTGATCTAATATTCCACTGATCTAAACTCTAGATCGAATAACTTTGAACCCATAAAGCCAGCCTCATCAAACACACATTGCCTCTCTTGGATTTGTGTTACTGACAGGCCCCTGTGGAAATCGTGATAATCTTCTATTTATCAATATACTGATACAATTTATATATAGTACAATAAAAGGAAAAATAAGGAAATAAAATTATACAATCCTAACTTTCCTAATCTAACATATATTAACTTGATTCTCAACACTCCCCCTCAAGTTGAAGCATATAAATCATATGCACCAAGCTTGTTACAAATAAATTCAATACGTGAACCTCTAAGTGATTTGGTCAGAATGTTTGCAAGTTGATCGTTGGAGCTAACATGACTAGTAGTTATACACCCAGATAAGATCTTTTCTCGAATGAAGTGACAATCAATCTCTATATGTTTAGTCCTTTCATGAAATACTGGATTAGAAGCAATATAAAGCGTTGTCTGATTGTCACAAAGAAGCCTCATCTTTGATATCGTTGTAAACTTCAACTCATGAATCAATTGTTTTAACCAAACAAGCTCACATGTAGCCAATGTCATAGCGCGATATTCTGCTTCCGCACTAGACCTAGCAACCACATCTTGCTTTTTGCTTTTCCATGAAATCAGATTGCCACCGATAAGAATACAGTACCCTGAAGTTGAACGCCTATCTAATGGGGATCTGGCCCAATCTGCATCAGAGTATCCAATCACTTGAGTATGTCCCCTGTCTTCATACAATAATCCTTTGCCTGATGCTCCTTTGATATACCTTAGGATTCGAACAACTGCATCCCAATGTGAATCACATGGAGATTGTAGGAACTGACTAACTACACTGACAGAAAAAGAGATATCTGGTCGAGTGATAGTAAGATAGTTCAGTTTGCCTACTAACCTCCTATATCTACCAGGATCTGCAAGTGGCTCCCCCTGTCCTGGTACAAGTCTAGTATTAGGATCCATAGGAGAGTCAATAGGTTTACAATCTAACATCCCTGTCTCTTCCAAAATATCCAAAGCATACTTTCTTTGAGAGATAATTATACCAGATTTAGATTGAGCAACTTCTATCCCAAGAAAGTATCTAAGTGGTCCCAAGTCTTTAGTCTGAAAATGGTCAAATAAATGTTGCTTTAACTGATGAATGCCTTCTTGATCATCACCCGTGATAACAATATCATCAACATAGACAACCAAGTAAATACACTTTCCTTTTGATGTATGTCTGTAAAATACAGAATGATCTGATTCACATCGAGTCATACCAAATTCCTGAATAACATTGCTAAACCGTCCAAACCAGGCACGCGGAGATTGCTTAAGACCATACAGTGAACGACAGAGTTTACAAACCAAACTAGACTCCCCCTGAGCAACAAATCCAGGAGGTTGCTCCATATAAATCTCCTCTTGAAGTTCACCATGAAGAAAGGCATTTTTAATATCCAATTGAAGCAGGGGCCAATGTCGGATAGTAGCCATAGATAAAAATAACCGAACGGAAGACATTTTGGCCACCAGAGAAAACGTGTCACCATAGTCCAAATCATAAATCTGTGTATAACCTTTAGCAACTAGTCGTGCCTTAAGACGATCAACTTTACCATCAGGACCAGTCTTAACTGTATAAACCCACCGACAGCCAGCAGTGGAATGACCCGGGGGTAATTGAACCAACTCCCAAGTACCATTATTATGCAAGGCCGTCATCTCATCTAACATTGTCTGTCGCCAACCTAGACTAGAGAGAGCCTCACTAACAGATTTAGGAACAGAAATGGAGGATAAGGAAGAGACAAATGCATAATATGGTGAGGACAAACGATGATAACTAAGAAAATTGTAAATAGGATTAGGATTACAAGAAGACCTTACAGTTTTACGAATAGTAATGGGAAACTAATCAGCAGGAGGTAGGGCCGTGACTGGTGAAGACTCAATGGCAGGAGGTGAGTCAGAAGGATCCGTCAAATCAGGAGTAATAGTAGTACCTGCAGGAGAGGAAGATTGTGAAGAATCAGAGACCTGTAAAGGTTCAGAAGTATTTGGTGAAAGCTCTGAAAGAGGTCCCGACTCAATAGGTAGTTCAAGAAGAGGAGTGTAGGTAGGCAACGGAAGTATATCAGTGATAGGAGATTGAGAGTTAGAAGAGGAAAAATAAGGGGACGACTCGAAAAAGGTAACATCAGCAGAAATAAAGCATCTACGAGTTATAGGAGAATAACACTTATAACCTTTCTAGAGACGAGAATAACTAAGGAAAATACACTTGATAAAACGTGCAGACAATTTGTCATTACCTGGAGAAAGGTTATGGACAAAACAGGTGCAACCGAAGACAAGAAGAGGAAGAGAATACAGCGGACGAGTGGGGAACAAAATGGAATGAGGAATCTCATTTTGTAACACTGATGAGGGCATCCTATTAATTAAATAGCATGCAGTAAGGACTGCATCAGCCCAGAAATGAAATGGAGCATGTGAATGTAATAGTAATGTACGAGCAGTTTCAATAAGATGTCTATTTTTACGCTCAGCAACCTCATTTTGTTGTAGGGTGTAAGCACAAGAAGATTGATGAAGAATGCCTTGAGAAGACATAAAAGTTGTGAAAGGAGTTGAAAAATATTCACGGGCATTATCACTGCGTAATGTACGAATTGAGGTATTAAATTGTGTTTTGACCTTAGCACAAAATGATTGAAATATGAAAAATAATTCAGAACGATGTTTCATTAGAAACACCCAGGTGCACCGTGAATAATCGTCTATAAATGTCACAAAATATTGGAAATTGAAAATAAATTTGACTCGACAAGGACCCCACACATCAAAATGTACTAACTCAAATGGAGAGGAGGCCCGATTGTTGACACGCCTTGGAAAAGAATGACGAGACTGTTTTCCAAGTTGACATGACTCACACTCGAAATAAGATAAACTGGATAAACTAGGGACCATCTTCTGAAGCTTAGACAAACTAGGATGCCCCAAACGATTGTGGAGAAGATTTGGAGATTCAGTGACTGTGCAGGCAATAGAAGATGAAGGCAAATAGAGTTTGTAAAGTCCTTGTGACTCACGTCCTTCGCCAATCATCTTTCCCGAATCACGGTCCTGTATAAAAACAGAATCACTAGTAAAAGTGACAGAACAATTTAAGGTTCGTGTAAGTTGACTAATAGACACGAGATTATATGGACAATGAGGAAGGTAAAGAACAGATTTTAAAGGTAAAGAATCAAGAAGGTGAGCATTACCTACAGCTTTAGCCATGACTTTTGTACCATCGGCTAAAGTGACCGAATGTGGAGTGTTCAAATGTGAAAAATTGGATAATAAATTATAATTACCAGAGAGATGGTTAGAAGCACCGGAATCAAGAACCCAAGGCCCGAGATTGGAGAATTGAGACTGACAAACAGTTGAATTACCAGATTGTGTGACTGAAGCAACAGTAGATTGAGATGACTGCTTGCTTGCTTGATACTGTAAATATTCTTCGTAATCAGCCCCAATGAGAGTCACAGACTGGTTTATTGATATATTTGAATGATTAATGGCTGATTTAGATGATCCTTTGTCAGCCATTTTGAGTATGAATACCAATAACCAGTTGAAGGATAATTGCAAAGAAAATATCAGCCAACAGCACTTATAGAAAGGCCTGAAATCCGTTGAAGACCGTTATCAACTCTAATGACCGAAAGGAGATAGCACGGTGGACGCCAAAGAACCTTCAGAAAGCCATAACTGTTAGATCAGCAACTTCTGAGACGGAACAGTGAAGAAACCAGCAAAAACAGCTTTTTCGGTCGCCGGAGACGGACTTCAGCTGATCGGATGTCGACGAAACTGCCGGAGAAGCCTCACCGTCCTGTTCTGAGTGGAGTGAAGCCGGCGGTGAGTGCTCACGCTCGCCGGAGAGACGAGATCGGAGAAAACAGCCCAGATGAATAGGTGACGCGTGGCGGCGCGTGAGACGGAAGCGGCAGACCAGATTTCAGGAACTGGCCGACGATGAGAAGAGGAGTTTTCTGGGTTGTCAGATGATCGTTTGGACAACCAGAAAGGGACACTCTGAACTCGCCGGAACAGTGCGCACGTCGGAAAAAAAATGAATTAGGTTTCAGAGGAGGCTTTGATAACATGTGGAAATTGTGATAATCTTCTATTTATCAATATACTGATACAATTTATATATAGTACAATAAAAGGAAAAATAAGGAAATAAAATTATACAATCCTAACTTTCCTAATCTAACATATATTAACTTGATTCTCAACAGCCCCAAAAATGTAAAATCACCCATAAACCTAAGATTTCTAATTCATTCATTGCATCAGAAAAAGCAAATGCTATGTCCTGAAATAATGAAACAAAGTAGCCGTGTGAACCATTAACCCACCCTCCACATTGTAATATTTGTACTTTATTTTGATCTTAAACAGGATTCTGGGTAATCCAGAATGAAGTCATAGTTTTGTTAAAAGTCAAAAACGTATAAGACTAGTTGGTTCATGGAAAAATGGAATGAGAACCTTAACCATTTTCTTCTCTGTTAAAATAGAACAGCACGCTATTTTCAGGCTGTAAAGTCAATGTTTTCAGGTTTATTCCAAAGCATATTCCATAACTCCTCCTCCACTAAAAGATGTGAAAATTGGGGAGAAACTACGAAACCACTGTCACACTGATGCCATGCTATACTTCACATGAAAATTTTGTATGTGCAATTTTCAAATCCAAATTCAAATGTTGCAGGCAACATACCCAAGACTGGAGGAAACTTAGTTAACTTGGCAACATTAACAAGACTCGAATGGATGGCTTGATAAACTAGAACAAAAGCTTTATGGCTTTGCCTTGTAATGAAAACTTGCCATTTACCTCAACCAAATTCCTAATATGCTATATGCTGATTAGTCCCCGAGAAGCCCAAGGAAAATCATACTTAACAAATGCTGAACAAGCAATAAACAGACGTAGGATTTAAAACTGAAACTTTTCCCTTGTCTTAAGGAAGTACAATTATAAATTTAAAAAAAAAAAAAAAGCATCTAAAATATATGCTACAGTGTAACAAAATCTTTAAAAAAGAAAAAAGCAAGAAATATTAACAGCCCCACAAGGAAGACAGACAAAAAGTGCCCTCTACCAGAGAATTCCGCATGAAAAAAATTAAGAGCTCAAACAAGATTCTTGAAGATAATACGAAACAGCAAACTAATATTTGCCACGATAAATTTTAAACTACTAAGAGTATATTCAACCCAAATGCCCATTCAATTAGAAAATATATATACAGATAAGTAACCATACAACTTATTATAACACAGTTCTTACAATAATAGAAAATCGTTTATCGGATATAATGAATTACCAAAAACCGAATTCACTAAATCTCTCTGGTTCTAAGTGACGGCAGTAAAAGTCAAAGTGAAAAATAAGATGTCCATCTCTTCTATATGTACTAGAAGCCGGGCCAGAGCCCTAATGCTTCATCTGGTGCTCTGGTAGTATATTCGATAAGTGATAAAACAAAACTGATTCCAAAACCCGAAAGCAAAACAAAAGATGGTTTACATCCAATGATGTGCCAAACGCCACAATCAAAAGATTCAAATCACAGAAGATGATTACTATTACTCATAAAACTGATTTATGAAATACCTAATTGAAAGACGAAGAAAATTGATTCTATGTATTGAGCGAAGGTGATATAAGATGATTGAAAACAGTTACCTTGGAGATGGAGACTGAAAATTAAGTGAATGTCGGCGACAGCGGTGCAGACGGTGATGGCGCAAGTGAAGAGGGAATATGCAACGGATTAGGTCACTGGAGCTTGAGAGGCTAGACAACAGAACAATAAATTACGTGGAAACATGCAATTAGGATTAGCTTTAAATAGTCGGGGCATGTTATTAATAATTTAAAACTCTAAGGATCATTCAATAATTCAAAGTTTAAGGGATTTTAGTAAATTTTGTCTTCGTTTTCTCTCTCTTCTTATTGGTGATTCTCTTTTTCATTCAGAGGGAGATAGATCAACCTGCAGGATTGAATTATCATCTCAGTAAGAAGATAAAAAATCAAAAATTATAGATTAGGTTCAATTACATCTATTAATCAAATTTATTAAATCAAGTTTGACTTATTCAAGTATAAGCTTATAAAAAAATTAAATTAGGGTTTCAAATCAATCTATTTAGGCCCCAATTTTTTTGTTAACCCTATTTCATTTTATTTTATCTCATCCTTATCACTTCATAAATTTACAAAATAACTTTACAATCTTTACAAGTTTGAAAGTCTAATAAATAAACTTACTTTGATCAGAATAAGTTTTTAAGTCTAAATCTCATAATTTAATAAACAAATATTTTTATTTAAACTCGTCTAAAACTCGAATTCTTTTGATCCGAAACTAATTTTTTCTTCAAGCAATTTAACATGAGTTTAAAGGACTTAATTGACAAAGTTGGGTTTGATAGGGTTATGGTATATTCCTATTAATACAGTGATTGTCTGCCAATACTGATTATTTATATATTCCACCGTCTGTGAAATATCCGCATCATCATATATGGCCAAAGGACAATTTCCCACCCATAGTTTGAGGCGGGGACAAAGTCCCACCCGCTGAAATTGAAAAACCCAGTCTCCCAACCGTCAACTATTTTTAATATTAAAAATAATAAATATACAGTAATAATCAGGGGTATTTTTATCTTTTTAATATTAAAATTTTATAAATTAATAAATAAATTTTATTTAAATATAAAATTTTAAAAAAATTAAAATATATATTTAAAAAATTTTAAATTTTAAAAACTTGAAGCAGCCACTGTCACCGGCATCGGCGGCGGTGGCCGCCCATAATAGAACCAGGTGGCCATTTTCGGCCACCTGGTCGGAAACGGCCAGTGGGGCCAATACCGACCGTTTTCGACCTTTATTTCGGACGAAGGCTATCAGATCTGGCCGCCTCCTCCAAAACTGACCGCCTCCACCGAACGGGAAGGTCAGATCTAACCTCCCATGAAATCAGGTGGCCGAAAATGACCATCTGGTTCTATTATGGACGGCCACCGCCGCCGGTGCCGATGGTGGTGGCTGCTGCCCTTTTTGAATTTAAAAATTTTTTTAAATTTTTTATATTTAAAAATTATTTTATATTTTTATTATAAATTTTTAATTTTTAAAAGGGTAATTTAGTAATTTTAATAAAAAATAATAAAAAATTTGATGATGGGTGGAAATTCAGACTTTTAAACTTAAGCGAGTGGGACTTTGTCCCCGCCTCAAACTATGGGTGGGAAAATGTCTTTTGGCCATTATATTTGTATCAAGAAACGTGGCCTTAGAGCAAGTCACTTACAACAAGACAGAACTTGTAGCTCGGGCCAGACGCGTGCTCCCGCCCCACGTAATTTACGCTTCGTAAATTCCTTCTCTCTTGTGTACTATTTATAACCGGATGCCGTTAGTGTTTTGCGTCTCTAACTGCCTTAAGACAATGCCTTGACGAAGCTCTGGAGGTGAGTATTCATCCCAATTATCTCCCCGGACCTCAACCTTTCGTGTTAATTTTGTTTTTTTCTTAATCTTTGTTCATGTATTTAATCACGACATTTTTTATTTAATTGTTCATTCTATGTGCTAGATGGATATTGTCCGTAGTGAGTACTTAAACTATAATGGTTATTAGTTTTTAACTTTGCGAAGCTAAATGGCCAGTTCATTGCTGGAATTGGCCATGCCTGGTCTCTGTTTATGGCCCTTTTTTCCTTTTTTTTTTTTAACTTGGGATTGGAGAGTTCCGTCTTCGTGTAAGGATTTTTTAAGAAGATAATTGATTGGGGGCAAATTTGAAATCCAAATTTCGTGCTTGATATGTTTGTTGTATTACCTTGTATTACTAGTGTGTCCTTTTAGACCAAGTTGTTGGACACATGGGAAATTTAGGAGCTAACCCAAACTAGGCTGTGTGTATGGAGTTAGGATTGTTTTTGGGTGGGTGCGAAATATGACACTTGGCGTCTCATCTTTGCAGCAAGGTCTGCTCCTCGTGCACGTCCTGCTGCCCATGCGCCAGTGCGTAATCCTTCGGAGCCTGGTAAAATATTTGTGTGATCTGGTATTTGATACTTCTGTTCGTTTATGAGGTTTAATAACATGTTTTCATTGGTAAAACAGTGGATTCAACCATTCATAACAATGATTTCTTTTTTTTTTTTTTTTTTGTCTGAACTCTGATGGTTGAATGAATTGCTTAGTGTAGCCGTTCGTGCTCCTTCACCACCACCCGCACAAAGCGGGAATGGATCCATGGGGGGAGGTCTTGGCGCTGCTGTGGCAGATGGTGAGTTCAGGGGTCTTTATTGTGTAATGGATAAAATCGTACAAGTAGTTCTTGTAACCTCACTACTGATTGCTTTGTACTTTTTTGTTGATTATCAGGCCTGGCCTTTGGTACCGGCAGTGCAGTAGCGCACAGGGCTGTTGATGCTGTGATGGGCCCTCGTGTTATCCATCATGAGACCATTTCTTCATCAGCCCCTGCAGCTGCACCAGCACCCAACACTGGCAGTCTTGGTCCTAATGCTTGCGGTGGTCAATTGAAGGCTCTGCAAGATGTAAGGATCTTTCCACTCTAGTTTGTGGATTGGCTTGGTTGAGTTTTGCATAGCATTATTTTTTATTAAGATTTCTCTTTTTCTTTTGCCATGTTTTGCTTCCTGGGTTGTGTTAGGAGTGTGTTTATGGGTCTTATAAGTTAACAACACATGCTCATTGAGATCTCTCAAGGTTTTAAGATGACTCAAATCTATATTTTATTGTATGTTTGCGATATCTGATTCCTTTGCTTTACAATAAATCATGGTCGTACCGCTCATCGCAGTGTCTGGCCAACTATGGAAGTGGTATCAGCAGGTGCCAGTTCTACATGGACATGCTGCAAGAATGTCGCCGGAGCGCTGGTGCTGCCCGGGGTGCTTGATTTCTATTGCCTTAATGATATTGAGAGGAATGACAAAACCAAGTGTCAAAATTGTACGAGGGAATTTATTGATGACATATCTGTCGTCATTTCTTGATATATGAAAGAAATAATTTCAGTTAAGCAGGCCCATCTGCACAGGATGCATTTGATGTCACGTAATGCTTTGATACCATTTTGATGGATTCAAATCTTGATGTCACATTATGTACGATTATTGCATGTTTATGAAAATTGATTTTTTCACACATGCATGTATATGATGCTGCATCATGCTCTGATACTATGTTTGTTTAGAATATTTTCTTAACAACGCTCTTTAATAATTTTTGTCAGATTATAACTCATCATATATTCTAAAATATCTGGGACCATTAATTAGTGATATCTTTACTACATGGTAACATATTCTCTTTTGGATAAGTCGAGTTTCCCATTTTCAGGGAAATAGAAAGTGTCTCTTCAAAACATTTGAGAATTTTTGTTTTATAAATTAATTTTAATTTAAATTTATTTAATCTCATGGTTATGTGTTATTTGAATAAATATATATAATTCTAATAAAGCATTTTGATTGTATTAATAATATACACATATAGCATTAAAAAAAAAAAAAAGCTAAAATTTGAATAATAATTAGGATTATATTCAAATTGAGTTAAATTTGAATTCATGTTAGTTTAAATTTGGCTTGATTCTATAAAAATTAGTTCGAATCTAGGTTCGGACTTATCAAATATTTTAATTGATTAAAAATTTATCATTTTGACGTATATTAATAAAAACGATGTTATTTTTTATTAGAACGATGTTTTAATAAAATTAAATTAATTTTTTTTAATTTGTAAATCAAACTTGTTATAGGCTTAAATTTAAGCCTGATCTCTTGAGTTTATGAATGTTAAATTTAAATTTTTTCGAATCAAATTTATTTTAAATTTATTCAAACCAAATTTAAATTTAATTTTGAATTGACTCAATTCAAATATACTTTTGTCACCAATCAAAATAGAACTGTTTTACTAGACCTTACCATGCGGGGATTACATCGACCACGGAGCGGCTCCCCATACCAGATGAAGGCCAAAGGATTTGTTCCCACCCATAGTTTGGCCCTAAGACAAATTCTCACCCTATAACATTTAAAAACCCAAACACCCACCCTTCATCCAGTTCCCATCTAATTTCATTAACAGATTCTATAAAATGACTCAAATACTCTTGTTAATCAAATAAAATTTTATAATAATATTTAAATATATATAAATATATTAAAAATTTTATAAAATTTTGAAAAAATATTTAAAAACAATGACCGCCACTGTGTCGGTGGCAGAGACCACCTCTAATAGGTTCAGGTGGCCGTTCTGGCCACCTGGTTCCAAGGGAGGTCAGATTTGGCCTCCTGATTTAATGGAAGTTGCTAGATTTAGTCGCCTCATGTTTTAACGAAGATGACCATATCTGACGACCTTTACCTCAAACCATGGGCAGAAACGATCATTGGGGCCAAATATGGCCTTTTCTGGTCCTTTTATTTGGTGAAGGTGGCCAAATCTGGCCGCCTTCTCTAAAATAGGGCTGTCTCCGTAGAATCAGGAGGCCAGATTTGGTCTTTCTTGGAACCAGATGGTTGGAACGACCAACTGGTGCTATTAGCGATAGCGGTAGCTGACTTTTTATTTTTATAAATTTAAATTTTTTTTTCAAATTTTATAAAAAAATTTTCAATTTTTTTTTAATTTTTAATATATTTATTGTAGCATCCCAGGTTAGAAAAGCCCTTAGGGGTAGAGTTTTGAGGTTAGAAATAGAATTCAGGAATAGTTTGGGAGTCTAGAAGAGTTCAGGGGTGAGTTAGGAAGTTTTCCAGAGCTGTGTGGCCTTCGTATGATTCCTTTAGGGAGGTTTCAATCATGCGAAGCGCGGGAAGTGGATTATATCCATTTTCCCTTGGTGCACTCCCGTGCATCATGCCTGCACGCCCGTGCAGGTGTGTAAAACCCCAAAAGCAATATGGCAAATAACCTAGAGGGGGGTGAATAGGTTATTTAAAAAATTTATCAATATCAAAAACGTTTTCCTATTCTATCAACTCAATTATGCATATATTATCAATTAATCACCACCAAGCAATTGAACAACATAAGCAGAAATTAAATAGAGTAAGGGAAAGAAATACTCAGCCAATTTTATAGTGATTCGGAGCTTTGAACACAAGCCTCCTACGTCCACTTCTTCAAGCAAAACCTCTTGAAGTTTCCACTAGTTGAATCGGGATTGCGCCCAACCGCTTACAATAGTTGATCCGGGATTTCGCCCACACAATAGTTTTGATTCAAGGGAATTTCGCCCTTAACACTAGTTATACGGGATTGCGCCCAAAGATTGTTGTAAGCAAGATATATGAACAAATTTGCCTCTCTAAGGCTGATAAATAATTTGCACAAACAAATTTCCTCAAAATTTAGCAATGTGAGGAATGAAAGAATGAGTGAGATTGAGAGAAAATTGAGGTTAAGATTGGTGCACTTGTTCTCCTACATTTCTTACTTCAAAGAGCCTCCAATTTATAGCTCCATGCTTGCTGGAAAAAGTAGGAATCCGTTGGAGACCAAATAGATCCGTTGGAGCAGCTAAAGTTGAAAGTTTGCTCTCATGTACGGGCGTGCACACACCTTTACGGGCGTGACCTCGTCAATTAATGCTTGAGCAGTTCTCCCAACGGCTAATTTTTCTTGGCGCCAGCTCATGTACGGGCGTGACACTAAAATGTACGGGCGTACATTTGTGTCTCTTCATTTTCCAGAATCGAGTACGGGGTCATGCACGACACCCTGTACGAGCTTATGTACGCTTCAAATTTTGCCTATGTACGGGCGTACATACACTAGTCACGGGCGTACAGTATTTTAGCCTCTTGAAACCTTGACTTTGCACGGGCATAACTGGTCGTAACTCATAGGCGTGACTCCCCTTGCATATTCACGGGCGTGATTCAAATACGTACGGGCGTACATACTGTTTGACTACTTTGACTTATGTACGACGCACTCACGGGACGACCATGCTCGTGACTGACCTGGAATTGGTATTTCACGGGCGTACATGTTACGTGTACGGGCGTGCATGACCAATATCAATTTTACAGAACCGTGCACGGGCAGCGTTACGGGGGCGTGAAAATCCATGTACGAGCTCAATTTGCACTATGTACGGGCGTACATTACATATTCACGGCCGTACATTTTGCCTGCATAGCATAAAATTATCTTTGTCCTATTTTGGTCATGTTATCATCCATGCCAGGACATATTAGTCATTTTAACATCATTTTTGTTATCATCAAAACACATAGAGGTTCAACAAGGTGGGATTAAAGAGAGAGAGACGAGAGATTAGTTTCATTTCTCACCCATTTCAGTATTCTTCTTCTCCATTTCAGCAACTCCCAGCCCTAGGCGTGAAATCCAGCTTCCAGCGGCTTCCAATCCAGCAAGAGAGCAGAGAGCAGAGAGAGTAGCTTGATTTAGAGTTTTCCAGCCGCCATGTTAAGAGGTAAGTGTTTCTTACTTCTTTTGTGAGTTTCCAGCTTGCTTTGATGATTGATGATTGTTTGGAAATGTGTGTTTCCATTTCCAGCATGCCATATATGTTTGGTTGTTTCGATAATGATGATATGAGGCCTTGTATGTTGATTTTTCCACCCAGAGAACATGCATGCTTGTTTGTGTGTGTGTAGTGAGAGAAACATTGGATTTTCATGATGGAATCATTAGTTCTGGATGAATGATGAAATTGATGATGAGTATGTGTTTATTGGAGTGCCATTGAAGTGTGTTTAAGTTTAATTTCAGTTTGGATGCGGATTTGGTTGGCTTCCTGCATTTTCCAGGGAGTTCTACTGCTGCAAACCCAGGTGCACGCTTGTGTGTCCGCAGACGCACGCCCGTGTGCCTGTGTTCTTGCGAGCGCACGCCCGTGTGCGCGAAGGGCACACGACCTAGAATACAGAGCACACGACCGTGTGTCCTGAAGGACACGGTCGTGTGTCCGCTTTATGCATGAAATGACCAGTTTTCTCTAGGGGCTTACACGGCCAGACACACGACCGGGGCATGATCCCGTGTGTCTGGGCACACGCCCGTGTGCCTGTGCTCAGCACGGCCGTGTGTGCGCAGCACACCCGTGCGTCTTCTCTGCACGCCCGTACGTTCAGTTAATTTTCCAGATTTAAGGCAGAAATGAATTATTAAAGATTTGGTAATCCATCCAAGGGCTAATAATCATTAGATAATCCAGAATTTAGATAAGAAATGCAACATATGCATTCATAACATAGCATGTAGCCTGAAAGAGGATCCAGGGATCTAAATTCAGTAGTTTTCAGCATTCAGAACCCCAATGTATGGGTTACAGTTTTGGGTGAACTCGAGGGGGCATCTGTGGGACCCAGCTTTCTGACACCAGTCAGACTGTTCAGCATAGTTCTCAACTTTCTAGCCTGTAGCTAGAATGTTCAGCCCACTTAGTCAGGATGTCGAATCCCTGTGTTCATCAGCCTGATCAACACAGCAGGTACCTTTGGGTACATTTAGAGTTTCGCATGCATGCATATTCAGATTTCAGATACCATGTCATGACATTCATTTCAGAATTTGATTAATAATGAGAAACAGCTAATCTAGTAATTAGTTTCAGCGCCAGTAAGCGATTAGATGTATGATTAGGGCCGATGTCAGGTATGTGTGTACTTCACTTGTTGCTTTCTTGGGTCGAGGGAAATAAGGAATGCTTACTGGGTGATCTCTATCACTCATCTCTTTCCTTCTTCCTTCCTTTTCAGGTTTTGTTGCTGCTGGCAAGGAGCGGGTGGACTAAGGCTCAAGAGAGAAGACCCATACACACCCTTTTCAGCATGTATATGTATTTTCTTTTAGTTTTTTAGACCTATGAGGTCTTGTACATTAATGTAAATGTAACCAGATGTTCAGAATAGTTGTATAAACACGTATATATGTATGGAAAGCCAGTTTGGGCTCATTATATATTTCGGTTCTGTTTTAGCTTCCACATGTAATGTAATTAGCAGCAGGTTTTCTTTTTTCATAGGATTCCCGTCGCGGGTACCCAATTTTCAGTTTATTTAATAAAAGAACAGTAATTCTCAGCAGCAGGGGTACTCGTGGCGGCGAGTCCTATGTTTATATATATATATATATTTAAATATTATTTTATAATTTTATAAATTTTAATTCTAAAATTATAAATTTTTCCTTTAATTATTAAAAGTTTACTGTTGACTGTTAAACTTAACAGTCAGTAGATAAGATTTTAGATTTTATAAACTTAGTAGGTGGCAATTTGTACTTGGGGTAAACTATGGGTGAAAACATGCTTTTGGCCACCAGATGAATCAACTGGAATCCCTATTAGGCTTCAGCCTAAGTAACGGTAAAATTAAATAGAAGCGGGAGTCAGAATTTGAATTTCGAAACCAATGTAAACCTAATAATTCCATTTTTGATCAACTTGACTCATAACTTTCCCGTCTCAAAGTCCGGTACTGAGATAAAGAAAAGGAAGAAGAAAATCCCGCTGTTTCGTCATAAATTTCTTCTCCTAAAGCCCTAATTCCGAATTCTTTGTCTTTTCTTGTTCTTCACTGAGTAAAATAGTCACATCAACAATCTAAAAAGAGATGGAGAATTACGATACTGATTCAATTGATGCGGTTGTCTGCGTCTCGGGTGCGAGATTGATTAAATCGGGTTTTATCAATGGAAACTTAACAGGTTTATATTCATTAAGCTCGCCTTCTTTCACTCTTAACTTTAGTTTCTCTCTCATTTTTGGCTTTTTGTCAAACGATGGAAAGAGAAACCAAGACCTTGATTCTTTTTTGGTTCCTTAGAAAGCAAGAGTAGTTTTATTTTCAGTCAAATTGTTTTATGTCTACTTGTTTCTTTAACCAGATAATCTTGTGACGTTTGTCAATGCCGGAGGTGGGGCTATTAAGAAAGAAGGAGATTCTAGCGTTGACTTGGAGTCGGATTGCTATTTTGAAGGAGGGGATGTTTTGAGAACAAATGAAAATATAATTGATGGTGGTGATATGCCCACCATTTATCAGTGTGCGAGGTTTGGAAACTTCAGTTACCGGTTCAGAAACTTATGTCCTGGAAACTATTTGGTCGATCTTCATTTTGCAGAAATTGTCAACACAAATGGTCCTAAAGGGATGAGGGTCTTTGATGTCTATATGCAGAATGAGAAGGTGAGAAAATTTTGCTGTTACATTTGATTTAATCATGTTATTACTTAATTTCTAAAAATTCTTTATATTGGGGGACAATGGTAGGTTTTATCAGAGGTTGATATCTACTCTATAGTTGGACCTAACAAGCCGCTACAAGTGGTGGATGTTGCAGTTTCGGTTCAGAAGGATGGAGAATTATCCATAAGGTTTGATGGAGTTTGTGGAAGTCCAATGGTTAATGGGATTTGCATAAAGCGTGCCACAAATTTTCCCGGTATGTACTCTAGTGTCTAGTCACCTTTGATTTCCATGCTTTTAACACTTTGAGTGGCCCTTGCTCTCAACATTTATATGCTTGATTTTGTTGGTTGATAGCAGCATTCCAAGGGGAGCATGGTCATCTCACATGTAACAGATGCGGCACTGAAATTGAAATTTCGTCAGCTCAGGTTGGATGTAGTTTCATAATTAAGGGTTAAAACTTTGAAAATTAGGAGTCTTGCTCATGTTGGTTTGAAATTGATGTTCAGGATAAACTTATTAGGATGAAATGGATGGCCAAATACGAAAAAAAGATAGAAGAGCTGAAAATTCAGTGTCAGCACAAAGCAGATGAATGCTATGAAGCCTGGATGTCACTGACAGCTGCAAATGAGCAACTAGAGAAGGTCAGGATGGACCTTGATAATAGGTTCTTCCAGAATATGTGTCTAGGTAAGGCGTGATTCAGCAGGATCTCTCAATTTACCACACGGTTGGTTATTGTTTATTAAATAAAAAAATCTTGCCATTTATGTTCTTTTTGTGGTTTTATTATCAAACCAATTCTGTGACTCGAGATGTATCCTAAATATTTAGTGGCAACAAGTTTTTGACATTCTTCTGATCATTTTTTGATTTCTTAGATCAAGAATTACAAAAAAAAGCAGCTCAAGTTAGAGAAGTTTCTAGTCAATATGAACATGATAAACAGCAGTGGGCTGTTGCCATTAACGAGATAAAGAGGAAAATAAAGGTCACATATTTACACGTATGTTACAATTTTTTTGTTTGGTGCACCTCTCCAGAAATCAATTTACTAGCCTATTTTATCTGTTGGTTTGAATCGCAGACCATGAAAGAAGAGCATTCTCAGCTCTCCCATGAGGCCCATGAATGTGCTGATTCCGTTCCCGCATTGAATAAGATGATGTCTGCTGTTCAATCTCTGGGTAAGTTTGCCTCACCACCCAAACTTTGCGCCTAAAGTTTAACTAAAACTTTGTTCATTTTGTAGTTGGACAGTGTGATGACCTAAAGTTGAAGTTTAATGAGGAGCATGCTAAGAGGAAGAAGCTCTACAACCAAGTGCAAGAAGCAAAAGGCAAGTTTGATACATGGAATTTGATGTTTTTCTTCAACATCGTTGGCGTGTAGACTGATGCTACTCAACCTTGTTTATCTAACTCTACATTTCAGGAAACATTCGTGTGTTCTGTAGGTGCCGCCCATTGAGTAAGGAGGAGGGATCCACTGGATGTGCACCAGTCGTAGATTTTAGCGCAGCGAAGGATGGAGAGCTCGGGATAATTACTGGCGCCTCCACGAAGAAAAGTTTTAAGTTTGATCGAGTTTATACACCTAAAGATGATCAAGGTATGAGCCAATAAAACAAAATGTGCTGCATCTTTGAAATGTTTGTCAGTCCTAGGTGTGCAGACTGCAGACATGTATCACAAGTTATTGGACTTAGACTCATGGTTCAATGGGAGAAATATAGTTGTTTTTCCTAATCTTTCCCTGGTTATAACAGTTGACGTATGTGCGGATGCTTCACCTTTGGTAATTTCGGTGTTAGACGGCTACAATGTGTGTATATTTGCATACGGGCAAACAGGTACAGGAAAGACTTTCACGATGGAGGGCACAGAGCTGAATCGAGGAGTCAACTACAGGACTTTGGAGCAGTTGTTCGAAATTATTGAAGAGAGGAAAGAAACTTTTACATATAGCATTTCCGTCACTGCCCTTGAAGTCTACAATGAACAAATCAGGGATTTGCTGGCCACCTCTCCAACATCAAAGAAGTAAATTCATAATCTTGATCACTCCATACAATTGCTTTGAAGTTTTGAAGTGATAGGCTTAGGATATGGTTGTGTTTTTGTCTTTACTTTAGGTTGGAAATAAGGCAAGCTTCTGAAGGGGTCCATCATGTACCAGGAATAACTGAAGCCAAAGTTGAAAATCTTAAGGAAGTTTGGGATGTCCTGCAGGCTGGAAGCAGTGCGAGGGCCATTGGATCAAATAATGTAAATGAACATAGCAGCCGATCTCATTGGTGAGTATTCAGCTAATTTTTACTTGTATTATACTTAAATATTGTACTAGTAAGACCCCAAATCTTCACTGAGTTGCTGTGCTTAATGACCAGAGCCTGGAATTTGAACCTCTATTCCACATATTTTATTTTGTGTGTAGCATGCTTTGTGTATTGGTTAGAGCAAAGAATTTGGTAAATGGTGAGAGCACCAAGAGCAAGCTGTGGCTAGTGGATTTGGCTGGCAGTGAGAGGCTAGCAAAAACTGAGGTTCAAGGGGATCGGCTGAAGGAGGCCCAAAATATCAATAGATCACTTTCCGCTCTTGGGGATGTGATTTCTTCTTTGGCAACCAAAAGTGGCCATATTCCATACAGGTTTTTATCTTTCTTCCATTCAGACATGACTTGCCAGTTCTTTTATATTGATTTGTTCGCTGTGCTATTGTAGGAATTCCAAGCTCACACATCTACTTCAAGATTCTTTAGGTGAGAAGCAACTTGAAAATAATTTCGTGTTTGAATTTCCTGAATTGTTTCAATTGAAAAAGTGCATTAGTCTACAATAAAATAATGGGGCATTTTTCTTTCACTATGAGATGAAGCCCTCCTTTTTCACCAAGAGTATTGTTTTACTGACAAATCATTTATCAAAGTCCTAAATTATATTGGTACCTGCAAGAAAACAGGAACTGACCTTGCACTTCTTATGCACAGTCTAAAAATACTTGTATACATCTACCACTGTGAATACAATGACATCAACAAGATTGTTAGTTACAAAGCTAAATGCTCAGCATTACTACATTACTTGTTAAAATCTTTCATCAATTGTTTTGTAGGTGGTGATTCTAAAACGCTGATGTTTTTGCAAATCAGCCCTTTAGAACAGGACTTGGGTGAGACACTAAGTTCATTAAATTTTGCAACTCGGGTTCGGGGTGTTGAATTGGGCCCTGCAAAGAAACAAATAGATACCAGTGAACTTCAAAGGCTGAAGTTGGTGGTACGTTCATGGATGGGTTGGTGAAGTGCTATTTTCTTTACATAAAGTTTTACATAGATCTTTGATTTTTACCTAGCCGAAGTGTTATTTATTCAACATGTACTAAACATAGTTTATAAATATTTTCCGTTCTTGAAGCTTGAGAAATCAAAGCAAGAACTAAGATCTAAGGATGATGCATTACGTAAGTTGGAAGAGAACTTTCAGAACTTAGAAGCTAAGGCCAAAGGCAGGGATCAACTTTTGAAAAGTCAACAAGGAAAGGTTAATGAACTTGAGAGCCAACTTGAGTCAAAGACAGAATTAATCAGACAGCTTGAAAAACAGTTGTTGCAACTTTCAGAAGGAATAAAGGGGAAGGAAGAAACTTGCTCAAATGTTCAACAAAAGGTTGCTCTTCAGATATGTGACTTTGATATCATATTCTTTCTTTGTAATCGGTAACTAAAATTGTGTCAGATGACATTAATTTTTATTCTTGCCAAAAGGCGAAGGAACTTGAGAACAAGCTGAAGCAACGTGAGCTACTAGAGACCGTGACTCTTCAACACAAGGTTTTTGCAGAAAATATAATTTCTCTATTTCGTTTTTCACAGCAGTCTGTTTGCAACTTAAAAATTGTCTGAATGTTATTTGATGTTAGTGTAAAAAAAAAAAAGATTGACTGCAACTTTTTCTCAAGCCGCAGGTCAAGGAGGCTGAAAACAGATTGAAAGAGAGAACACGAGAATTTGAGAAGAGATTGAAAGAGAAAACAGAAGAATTTGAGATTCAATCAGGGATTCTTCAAGAAAAGGTGCTTGAGCACAGTAGAATATTCTCTGATTTAACTAAAAAAAAAGCCTTTTGACATCTAATTGAATTTGTTTTATATTTTGACAGATAGAAGAGCTAGAAGGAAAGTTAAAACGACAAGGAGCTTTAACCAATTCTAAGAAGTTGGAAGTGACACCTCTTAATTCAAGAGTGGAAATTATACAAGACATGGATCCTGCAAGTCCCAAGAGTTTAAAATCCAACTATAATAACAGAAGAATGAGTCTGGGTTCTGATTTACTCAAAGGAACAGATTCCCTCCGGGAGCTACGGAGAAAAAGACATATCCAAAGCAAAGGGGTAGAGAACAAAAATTTCTTGTTAGTGGAGAAGAAGTTATTGACAGGTGAATCAAATAATGTAAAGCATGTCGATTCATCTAAAGCATTGGCAAGGATGACCAGGAGTACTACTGTGCAAAGGACATTTCCCACCGGACGTAAGGAGGGTAGCAGCAAGTTGAAAATGTGGCTAAGATAGTTCCCAATTAAGTAAAACAGTTTCGTTGTATGATTGATTGAAAATCAAAGTTCACTATGTAGTTAATAGCCAATAAGAACTGATTTAGATGGAATCATAAGAAACATTTTTTAGAATGACCGGAGTTATAAAAATGGAATGCCGGAACTTAGTGATAAGCCCAGAAACATGATACTGATTTTACAATTCCAAGAAGTCCACAGATCCTTCGACAACGAAGCTCTCTAATTCCGCTACAATACAAAGAATAAATCTTCTCTAGATAAGTCGTAATAATTATTATTAAAACTATTTGGCTTTGAAATTTTTAGTTTTGGTTGATCTGGATTCATCATTGACGTTTTAGCGACAAGTACAAAGAGTTGAGGCACATAGAAAAATATAATACGATCACTTCCCTAAGCAGTAACGTTTATATGAATCATAGTCGAAAATTATTAGCAAAATACTAAGACAGTCGACAATTGGCTGCTGCGGCAACTTAAGCTAACGCTCAACAGTCTTCAATTCTGTCATTACTGTACCTTTTCCGATATTTTCTTCGAGAAACATCAATATCACCTAATCTATGAAACCGGACACTGAAAACAAGAACAAGGAAAAAAGAGAGAGAGATAAATAAAACTAAAGAAAAAGAAGAGAGGAAAACAAGGGCAAATTGGCAAATTTAAAAACTGCCATAAACAATTCCAGTAGCCAAATGACTGTACAGTATATAAACATGTGATGTACATATGACATCCTCCCATCTCCTTCCCATTGCTCAATTTTGACATTTATAAAAATTATTATCTACATGATTAATTCAGATGTCCCATCTGTAATTTCCAGTATCCTTTGTTACCTTGAATTGCAAGCAACAGTCTCTCCTGTTTGTTAAGGAGTATAATTTCTAACCAAAACCAAACCCTTCATTGCCTTCATGAATTGCAAGCAGCAGTCTCTCCTCTAGATGTTGTTTAGAAGGATACTCCGGCAAATCTAATTGATTGAAACTGCAGAAATCAAGTGGTTCAAGTCATTAAAGTCTTTCCACAAAAATAGACTTGGTCCATACTGTTAAATAACTCTGGCAAACAAAAATTTTGTGAACTTATGACTGATTGTGGTTCAATTGCGTGTAGAAAATGTGAGAATTTTTAGATTACCAAGTATGAGCAGATGGCAAATGATCTGAGCTGCCATAAGCCTTGTGTATTTGAAACTTTTGTGAGCCTGAAATTCCTTGTAGAGCACTGAAACCTTCCAAGGGCACCTAAAAGATTTGTCAATAAAAAAAGTGAGACAAACTAGATCCCTGTTTAGTTCCCCATGCCCAACAACTGCAAGACTTGTATGTAGATGCAACAAAATGAATTCAATGTACATGGTGAAATAGAATTCTTTTTTGTTTCATGATTTTCACTGCAGTTTTCTCGATTAAAGAAAAGGGCTAAAAATAAAAAAAACAAATAAACTGAAAATAGTTTCGGTTAGCCAGCTTAGGGGACAAGACAAGAGTCCGGAACATCATGATAAACTCATTATAATCTATTGATATAAACTATTCAAAAAGAATATTTGAAAACAGGAAGGAGTTAATTGCATTAACCTAACCATACTCAAAAGGAAATTAATTGTTCATAAATATTGCAGTAACTAAATGCAACAGAAATTCAAAAAGATAGAGATGATAACCTTCGAAGTGCCAGTCACAAACTGCAGAAGACGAGCCTTATCCTCCTTGCTGAACCCTTGAACAACCTCCCAAAACCACTGTATGACAGGAGATGCAGCACTATACCCAGAATATTCTGTATTTGTCCTCATGTCATCCACTGAAAGACATTGATAGCAGTAAGTTTGTTTATATTTGCTCTTGAATTATGAGGGAATATTTATATTAAAACAGTGGCAAGACTTGAAAACTATCAAGATAGAGAAGGCTAAAAGTAATAATTATTTACAGAACTCACAGTCTATGTCTGGAAGTCCACTAATCAACAATTCCAATTCCTTGTCATTGAAAATAGATATTAATTCCCTAGGAATTAGTTCGTTAAATCCTTCCAGGAATGCATTTATTTGAGGGCGAATAGCAGTGGTCAAACGATGCTCAGCAACTAGATTAACATATTGGTGCTTATTCTCTTCAGTAACCTTCATATTTCGTCCACCAGGAATTAGTTCATAGTCAGTTACCTGCATCATTTTTAGGACACCATTAGAATAAGGAACTACTTTTTAACAGTACATGCTGTTAAGGAAAAGATCAAGGGAGAACATTACTTGTGTTCTTTCATACAAAATCAGTTTCTCCTCATCAGCATCAATACTGAAAGTGAGATCTAGAAAATCGCTTATATCATTCTGTGAAAACATAAAAGGAGTACACAGTAAGCCAAGCTAAACAAAGGAAAACTTGGAGAAAACTTTTAAGACATGACAAGAAGACAAAGCATACCTCAAGCATCCACTTCAGGTTTTTGAAGTAATCAGGATCAATAGCTTCAATGTCAAGGTAAGTTACTTTAACTCCAAGGATATGCTTGTAGAAAGATCGAGTAAAATGCACATCCAGAAGTTGCCCATCAAAAAGTGCTTTTCCAACCTAAAAATGGTAGAAAGAAATGAGCTAAAAGCAAACAATCATTGGATCAATATAACTTAACTAACTAACGTAATACTCACAACTCGCCCAACGAATTTGAAATATGAAAGATGTTCTGTTTGGTAGCCAGAGTTGGGGTTGGGCTGGAATGTTGATTCATTGCCCACAGTTGTGAAAAGCAGGGCTCCTTTGTCAAAAATAACCCTGGATAACGACTGGTACCATTCTCTGGTAAGACCACCCGCATCAATACCTTCCTCTCCTTGAAAGTGAACAGTTAACCTTCCTTTCAAATCTTGGGTTGATCTCAAGCGCAGTTGGTTATAAGAATCTTCAAGAATATAAGCTCTTCTTACTGAAATTCTTAAAGAGTTGTGATGATGGTCATGTTGATGCTTTATTTTTGATCTGAAGTGTGCACGTTTGTTGTCAAAATCAACAAAGCGAGGGACCTTGAGCATGAGTGAGAAAGACTTCTCGAGGAGCCCAGGATTCTGACGGATGAAAGCATTTAGCAACTTCCTGTGTTTATCAGAGAACCTCACAAAAGCCATCTGCTTTTCATCTACTTTTGTGATGGGTCCAGCTGTCTTCTGCTGGGCAGCAGAAGTGCTGGCATCGTCAACCTCAGAAACAACAGCAATACCAAAATCATGACCAGACCCCGGTTGGCCAGGATGCAACTTCTCACACATCACAAAAAAAGATTCTATATATGGTAAGATGTTCTGAGCACCAGCAGGAAGTGGTGAAATAGCACTAGATGGTCTCGCTGTGGAATTTCTGGATGAAGTTGGCACTTCAGAAGAATCTGAATAGCTCTCTATTTTACTTATGCAAGTACTCAGCTCCAACCACAAAGGCTCTAAAGCTGTGCTAATTTCCCATACCTGAGAAAGAGCAGCAGAATGCTCCTTTTCAGGAAGAATCATCTGATCTTTCTCCTTCTCAATCAGGGAGCCAACAAGAGAGCTGAGTGCTTGCAGGACCCTTAAGATTGCAGCTCCATCAGAAGATGATGTACTGAGAAGTGCTTTCACAGCTTCACCAAACACACGTAACTCATCCATGCCAGACTTGGTCAACTTTTTTACTGCATCTGCTAGCTCACTGATAAATAATTGGCAATGACTGGGAGCAATCGCCACCAACTTATTTATTACCTCTACCACCAGAGAATATGCATTATCTGACAAACTGAGAGAAAAATGCATATCAGATCAAGAATGAAATATAAATATAACAATAACAGTAGTTGCTTGCAAGAAAAATTAAATAACATAAAGATCAAATATTTGGAGGATGAAAACATGATAATAAGCGTGTTAATAAGAGAAAAGTAAAGACATGATTATCTTTCATTTTCACAGATGCAAGATGAGAACTATACAGTTGAAAATGGGTGAGTGAAAAAACTAGATCAGCACACAAGAACAGACAGAGAGAAAGAGAGAGCATACCAATAATGACAGTTACTTGGAAGAGAAATTAAACCATATAACATCACACATTTTGAGAATGAACACATAAGAATCAGTGTGCATAAAATATGGTAAAGGATTTCATCCGAGCACAAAAGACACACAGAGACCACACAAATGAGTATCTTTCAAATTCATATTTGCAAGCAGAAGATGAGAAGATATATAACAAATTTGAAAATTGATATGCAACAGGACCACATCAGAGCACACAAGTAAGAGAGAGAGCTAGACATAAAACTTCACCGTACCCTTCTCGTGCAAGCAATGAGCACAGAAGTCGAAGTTCAGTTTGGGGCAAGTTAAGCATTACACTTTGAACATCACATTGATCATTTTCAAATGAAGTTATAGATTTGGAATCGACATAGGATGACGAAACAGAAATTGCAGAAGAAACTCCACTAGGTTCTGCATTCATGCCACCCACTGATGTCGGAACTAGAGGACGTTGCTGTTCTTCTGTTGTAGATGCCCCTGATTTGTCAGGTAAATTGCTTTCAGCATTGTCTATAATGACCCCTAATAAATTAAGGAGCTGAAAAACAGAACCAAAATGAGCACAAAACCAACAAAGCCTGCAATGTAACTCATAATACATAAAGGAGAACAAACATCACACTGGAAAAAGCATAACCTGTTCAAGATGTGCTATGCTCCTCAAATACAGGGGTTGGTTCAAGAGACTCAAAAGCAACATTATGGATATATATCCTTCTTGCTGTTTTATACTGATTTCACAAGGTTCATCAACCATAACAGCTTTGCTACGAACCTCATCAATATTCTCTGGCTCTTGCAAGGCAGGGAGAGGCAGCCTAAACTGAAGCAAAATCTTTGCAACAAATGGATGGTTACGGGCCAAGTATGTCAGAGTTTCAAGAATACGCCTAGATACCAAAGGAGGAACTCCTACAGAGTACAAAAAAGAAAACCATATAAGAGGATGGCACTACAAATATAGCAAAAATACAATCACCAGATCAATTCCTCAAAACACTCATTACAATACTCAAGAATCTAATATTTGCTAATACATACAAAAGAATACGCATTAATTACCATCAAAATGTTGCGGACGAGAATACATCACATTATTCTGGCAAGCATAAAGACGATACGGTGGCTCAACAGCATTTAAATAGTTTGCTGGCTTTCTTGTATCAAGCATCAGCATGTCCATCAGGATTCTAACCATAGATATTCTGGTTTCACTATGTACACATAAATTCAAGAGAAGCCTCTGCAATGAACCTTTGTAGAGTGGCTGCAGATTAAAAACAATTATGTAAAAAACATAAATTGAAGCACAAAACATTAGAATGCACACTTAAAGGAGAATCAATTACACCAAGTATATACCTGGACCACACGAAGCAACCTTATCATTGCTTGAAGAGCTTCCATGCCAACTAAAGGAGATCCATCAGTTTCAACTACCTTAGCGGCAATGTTCCTGCGGGAGGTGATACTTCCACCAGATCTGTCCACACTTGATCCAATACCTTCTCCACGTCTAGAAGACTCACCTCTACGACTCCTAGGGTACATACCAAATAAGGTATGATTATGATAACGATGAGCAAACCTTTCACGCAACATGTTCGCCTCTGCGACAAGAGCAGGAGTGAGATTGGCAAGAATTGCATCTGATGATGTTAAGAGGACCTGTGAACAAGCAGAAAACAATAAAGGAAAGTTAGATGCACAGTTATTCCATATAGTTTACATTTAAATAAAATCATACCTCTTCTCGCAAATCTGAAGAAAACGTTGCAATTATGGAGACAGTATCCATCTCTACTGGTTGACCTTCAAGTTCTTGAGACTGATGAAGCCTTTGAGCTTGCTGTTGTGCTAGAACTTCTTCCCGGATATCTGGAGGGAGCGCTGCAAGGAATTCAGGATCAATATCTCCAGCATTTTGTGGCTGTTCATTTGAAGGCTGTGCCACTTGACCCTGTTGTGCTGATAGTACTTCTACACGCAACTCCTCAGGAAGTGCTTCCAAGAATGCAGGATCAATGGATGCAGAACCTCCATCACTGTTTATTTGCTGCTCCACCGCTGGACCTTCTTGATCTGCTTCATGGCTAGAATTTTCTGAAACTTCAGTCACACTATGAAGTGGTGCATCTCGCCCACTTAAAGGAGTAGAGTTCCCAAAAGACACACTAGCTCTTCTTGTCCGAGTTGCTTGTTGATCACCCAAAGGCATTCTATCGGTGGAACCTTGCCTTTCTCCACCATCATCATGCCCATCAGCACTTCCAATTTCAACATCTAGGCTCCTCAGGCTTTCTCCTAATGTTGCCCCACTTCCACCACTTTCTTGACTCACCGCTTCAACATCCCGAACAACAGCATCATTCTGTTCAAATTGCATTTCAACAGACTGTGAATGTGTACTGGATGCATCTGTTCCCTGCAAAGAATCACCTGCTGCATGTCTCATTTCAGCATTGACAGAGCTTTCAATTGCAGGTGTAGAGGATGGAGCAGTATTGATGCTTTCATTGTTTATATTGTTCTCCGCGGGAATTGCAGGCCTTGCACCAGCTTCTGACTCATGTAACTGACTAGCCTCACCATTACTTTGAGGTTCAGCTGTTGATGTGTTCTGATCCAGATTCTCCGAAGATGGTTGCCTCAACTGGGAAACAAGTATCTCTTCAAGGCCTTGTGGTACAACTGGTGCGCTAGAACCACCATTTTGCTGGTTATCATCCATCCACAAGTTCAAACGATGACCGTGACGTCCACTCCTCAGAGATCGGAAAATAATATCCAACCGTGAGGAGGTGCTATCAGCATTCCTATCCGTGAAAATAATGTCTTGGCCATTGTCTGGGTTGGAACAAATAAGGCAAAGTGTTAAGAATACATGACAAACTCAAAAGTAATAACACACCAAAAGAAAAAAAAAATTCCCTAAAAAACAACTCGTAGAACCCCCTTGCCTAGGCCTCGCCGATTGTGAGGAAAAACATATAACAACTCCTCTTTTTTCAGTCTAAAATTATTAGTTTTAAGTCTACAATACCTATTTATTTTAGACTGAAAAATACCTAATAAATTAAACATATTATAAATTAGTGAATGCACGGAAACATAACCCCCCCTCCGAGGGCTGCAGAGCAAGAATATAAAATAAATGATGATACTGAATAACAACCTACTGAGGAAGCTTACCTGATGATCTAGCAGCAGAGTACATAGAGGAAGGTCCCAATAAAAGAGGATGACGTGATGAGGCAGCACTATCACTAGTTCGGCCCAAAAGACTGTAAATGGAAGTAGTCCGTGCTTGACGCCTAGAACCAAAAACGTCAACTGGCATCACATGAAGAGTTTCATTGGGAAAGCTGTGATCTCTGCCGAAAACCTCAATATGGTCAAAGACATTTATTCCATGAATGTCCTCATCCAAGCTAAGAACAATACCTTCCTCGTCTTCGTCGTCTTCGTCTTCTTCCTCCAGTACTTCTTCATCAAATTCATCATCATCAATCTCATGATCATCTTGATCAGTATCATGATGAGGCAGGTGATGAACTTCATCCCCTTCCAGATCATTATGTTCTTCATCATCATCATCATCCTCATCCTCATCATCATCCTCATTCGCATCATCCCCTGACATCTCCTCGTCTTCCTCATCTTCATCAAGATTTTCTTGCACACGAGGCTGGATTTCAAACTGTATCCCAACACTCTCAATGCCATTTTCTAGACCCCTTATGTCATCAGGAGTTTCTTGCATATAATCATCCTCAGCTGCAGGAGCAAACCCTCCAACAAGATCCTGATCATGTTCCATATCATCTGTAACAGCCTCAGATCCACCGTAATTTTGTACAGCATCAAAAGACAAAAGATGGCCTGGTGCCACAGGATCATGATTGGACTGTGATGCCATTTCCATGGATTGGGACATGTCAACAATATTATCTGTTCTTTCAGCCTGATCATGACCAGGAGTTTTGGCAGCATTCTCACCTTTGGCTGCACTAGAATCAGCAGCATGAACATGTTCCTTTGTCACCAACTCCAAAGCTTTGACAAGCCCTATAACAACTTTGGGCGAATTGCCATGATCCAAATCCAATACTTCAAGAGTTCGAGTGAATGACCTAACCAGACCAACATCTATAAAAGTGGCAGAAGCTTCGGCAGAGATGCAAGAACCAGTAGGTGTACGAGCAGAAAGAATGTCATTTACCAGATCAACAAAAGTTTGTATATCATCACCTGCTGGCCTGAAACCACTACATGAATCAACAAAATCATTGAAAATACAGCTTATATCTGTAAAAATCCTCTTCCTTCCCTCTGCAGAACGGACACAAGATGCCACCACAAACTGGCTAGCCCTGTTTGCTAGTTTATGCCTCCAGTCACCATCTGCTTTCTTCTCCTTCCTGGAATTTCGAGAATATGGAATAAACCTGTGAAGAATATGATAAAATACTCCTCCACTGCAAAAACCAGCAGCGCATCTGCAGCTACTGATCTCAGCATCCCTTCGAAGAAGAACATGTATGGATGAAGAATACATTAGTAAAATCTCTGTCATAAGCTTCAAGATAAATACAATCTTTGCAAGTGTGGCAGATGCATCTTGGCTGTTGGCTTCATTATCTCCAGATGCAGCAGCCACAGCTTTTCCTTTTCCCTTAATAGCAGCAACATCAATGTCCATATCACTCGATAATGATGTATCTAGAGGAGGCACATCTGTAACCACATCATCCTTCAATGGAGGTACAAAGGAAGTGACAGAGTCCAGAAGCAATTCAATCACATTTACAAAGCTCTGGGAAGACTTCCGATGAGCTTTGACAACCTTAGAATTTGAATCATTAATTTTTCCATGCCCATTCCCAGGACCTGTTGTGTTCACGGCACCCAGAATAACCTTACCCTCATTAGCCTGTGTTTTGTCTTTCTCTGAAGTCTTTTCCTTATCCTTCTCCTTCTCTTTCATCTTGTCACGATCTTTCAGCAAGACAATATAAGGCCTATCACCAACCCTCTCAACCTGACAAACAGACTGAGCAGCTTGCATAAAAATAACCGGATCTCTTGAGATTGCAGAACTTAAACTTAGAAGGAAATTGCGTGGAGTGATTCGTCCATTGGAATGCCTGTGTCCATTAGAATGCCTGTTTGCAGCAGACACAAGGGTGTGCTTTATCTCGGATTCCATTGCTTGCTGGAGAGTTTGAGGATCTTCAAGGACATGACGGATAATAGTAGCAGCAACATTGTCAAACCCAGGGAATAGACAACTTGTTGGCAGTGAAAGCAATGAACTTACACCCCCAGCATCGAGAAAACATATGGCAATGGGATGACTTCTTGTGAGAGTGGAACATAGTTGAAGTACTGCATGCATAGTTTCAGATGGAAGCTGTTTCTTGATACAGCTACATGCAATCTCAGTAAGTCTCTTCTGATCATGAGGATCAATATATTTTGATGATCTTAACGCATGCAACTTGTTTTGCTTATCCTCATCATTACTAATAGCAGTCTGCTGGCTATTAGCATCATCTCCTTTGAACAGCTCAGCAAAATCCGAATTTAATTTTTGATCAACCTGTAATAGCTGATCAATGGCAAGAAAAGCTGTTGTCACCCATTTCGGGACTTGGTATTTGTCCCCATCAACTGCGACAGAATCCCATTGCAGAAGCAGATCAGACACCAGTTTCACAAGACCACTCTTAGAGGCAACTTCACGTGCCCCTGCATCTTCATGAAGGATTAAAGCAAGAATATGGAAATGAGCAGATAGCATATTACTGTTTCTGCTATCAGAGATTGAACTACAATCCTTCACTTGGTCGATTAAAAATGAGATGACGCTAGACCTATATTGACCTTCATTTTGGGAGCATATCAACACAAGCAGATCTCGTACTGGAAATGCCAGAGGTTCATTCATTAGGAGAAGTTTTGTACATGTTGGTAACAACTCCTCAACGGCAGGAAGTTGAGCCATCTCTTCTTCAAGTTGCTGACCAGTGGCATTTGCAACATCTTCCTTTGTATCTGATTCAGAGTTCCCAAGGGACATGGCAAGTGCGCGGGCAAGTTCATCATCTTCTTCGGTTTCCACTGGATGGGAGAACAACCACTCCATTGCTAATTCTACACTATTTGATCCAACCTGTCTCAGTGCTTCCTCTGCCCTAGATCTGGAAAACCCCATCTCCACAATTGTTGAAATAGCTGTTTCATTTGGTGGGGGTCCATTAACACGAGAATTGCTATTGCTATTGACATTTTTCACTTCAACCCCAGAATAAATGTGTCTAATGACAGAAATAATTGTAGTAATAAAATTGTAACTGCAGTCAGGAAATTGTGAATGAGTTAAAACAGGAAGCACTGCTTTCAACACCATGGACTGGAGCACCTTAACAAAGGTCTCAGCATCCCGTGGGAAAGGAATATCTCCATTTATCAGAGGTTGAGAAAGCAAATGTCTAGTGAATGGAGACAAAATAAAAGATGATGTCACCATGTGATCCATAAGTTTACCATAGCAAGCTAGGGGACCATAAACCCAGGCATGACTTGTATCTTCTTTTTCATCCTGTTTTACATTGCCATCATCAGTCTCCATCGAAGATGTGCGGGCCCTGTTAAGTGCAAATAGCAATTGACTGGTAGCTTCAAAAGTTGTCAAAACTGATTGGACAACTCCATGGCCATATAAGCAATTTAGCAAAATTGGATTACAGGAATCTGGCCTATCCAGTAAAATGCCATCAATGAAATTAACAACCTTACCAAAATAGCGACACTTTGTTGATATAGAAGTCTCTAATCCAGAAGGATTTACATGACCTACAAAATTCATGTGATCCAGCGCAATGGATGCAAAAGTGGAAGCCACAGATTTTGTCGTAGGGGCCACATTCACAGCATCATCTCGTCGACGAGAAGGAAGCAACATTACCTTTCCCAACTCTTGAAACAAATGGGTAATGTGAAAAGAAAGAGACCTCACCATATCACAGCAGGAGGTATAAAATGATTTCTGCTTGTCATATTCCTTTTTACTACCAGAGCAAGCAGCATCTGACGAACTAGACAGACTTGCTCGATGCCAGAGGTTTGAAGGACTGTCGGCACTCAATCTATGTCGAGACCCAGTAGCACGTCCAAGATCACGGTAGAGGTTGATAAGATCAAAAAACTGGGCTTCAATACTCCATCCTGATGGCCTCCTCCTCAATAATGGATCAAGGACCTGCCTAAAGGAGTTGAATCTTTGTTCTTCAGAATCATTTGCATTTAATTCAGACTGTTGTGACTCAGCAGCAGAACTAGCAGTGTCATCCTCCACTTCAAGCTTGGCATCTTCAAGAAGAGCAATCTGCCATAAAATTGCACGATGAACACGTCCAATGTCTACCAGAACATCTTTGCTGTCATTGGCAAATTCTGTGAGAAGTGCAGTTACCCAACGATTGTCTTTTGAAGCAGCAAGAAATAGAAGGAACTCAACAAGGAACAATGATGAAAAGACACCAGCATCAGGCAGCATCCTTGGATCAAGTAAAAAGGACCCTGAAACAGCATCAAATCCAGCCAATACTTTCTTCAAATGTTCCCTAAGGGAAGAACAGAAGGCACGTGCCAGAGGAGCAGAGTGATGTTGAGTAAAACCCTTGAAAACCATTGTACTATGCAAGGCAATGGACATCCCTTCAGATGACTGAGCAATACTAGGACGTAGGAGAAGTTTCAGAAAAGCTTCTATTCCTGACTTCTCCACAAATAACCGACACGTTTCAGTATTTTCCATCGTTCTGTGAAGCAGAACCATCAAATGAAATATGCACAATTGAACGAACTGCTCATCACTGATGCCTTCAGTAACAGAATCAATTGTATCAAGTAAACAGCTATGTCCTTCATTTTCTGTGTCTCCAGAATCCATTTCCATTGCAGTACTTGCACTGAACTTCCCTGATGACCCAGCATTATTGTTGTCCCCAAAGGAAGAAATTTTATCAACAATCTCAATGATAATATCAACACCAGGGCCTCTCAATGAAGATACGTGGCGCAAAAGCTCTTCCACTGCATTTGCCAAAGGAACAACAGCATCATTCATTGCAATGACATATTTCTTGCTCGTAAATATGTCTATAAGGAATCGCAATGCTGAAGTTTCTTTCACAGCCTCTAAGCCTTTGGCATTAAGACAAATGGCACCAAGGCCATTTGGAACACATGTGATGGCCTTTGAAGAAGGCAGTATTCCAGCCACCACTGAAGATAAAAATGCATCAGGAAGACCCATTTCAAGCAATGCAGGAAGACATGTTGGGTCTTTGTGGATAATTTCACCCATAACAGTCACAGCTGAGTAATAAATGTCACCTCCAAATTTATCTACATGCCCATATATTAGAGACAAAGTACCAGGTAAATTACTATCATGGGAGTTGAGGGGTCGGGTAGAATTTGCAGGGGCATAAGTAGCAGATCCAAGTGCCTTCAAAAAAACCTTTATAAGCCTCTTCTGGGAGTGCAAATGATCATCACTATATATTGAGCATTCACTGCCAATCATTGAATTATCATTTTCCCCAGTCAAACCTATAATTCTATGCACTTCTACCTGCAGCCTCTGCGCCAACAGTTCCACTCCTCCTGATTCTCTAACTGCAGTCACAGCTGAACTACTGTAATCCATGAGCTTCTGCAGAGCTTTCACAGCCAAGTAGACAAGATGAATTCGAGCAGGATCAGAATCCTCCAAAAGAGGTAGAAATGTGGAAACCATTCCTGATCCTCTTATATTACTCCCTGAAGCTGAGGATGAAACAATGTGAAGCAAATAAAACTGAAGAAGCGCCTCAACAAAGGCAAGGGATGATGGGTCACTGGAGCTTTTCAGCGACATAACAGCCCTCTGAAGAACATTAAGAAGAATCATCCGATTCCCAACAGCAAAGCTGATGCTGGATCCACTTAAAATCCGTGCTCTCTCATGAGAGGATGAATGTGCAGCTAACTGTGCTCCCAAGGCAAGCATTGCAAGAGTTCTAATTGTTCCAGGAACAGTTTCGTCTGATCTTACAATCCTAATTAACTCATTTGTGTATTCAGGCTCATTAGCAAAAAAGGATGTTAGTTCATCATGAGCATCACCAGACTGAACAAGCACAATAAATGCCAGAAGGCAGATCCTGCTATACATTCTACATATTCTGGGGGAACGGAAGGCACGCGCATATCTGATTCTTGTTAGCAATGAGAACCGGAGCTCAGGAGGTATGTTGTACTGTTCCATGCACTGCTTCATCAACGATAAATCATCCTCCTTCCTTAAATGAAGGTCTGGCATGTGTACAACTATTGAACTAGAAGAATTTGTGTTGCAACTATTTTCATCAGTGCTTACAGCACTGTGCCCATGCAGTTCAAAATAGAGTGTAGAACCAACTCGATAATGAGACTTATCATTATCATTTTCTATATCAGATGGGAACAAACATAGCCCATCTTCTTGCTTTCTTTCGTTTGCCATAACACATGAATACAGACCCAAGCCCTCTTCCTTGCTTCCCCAACCTTGAGCCAAAGACAAGAGGTAACTGTTTACCGAGCCACATTCAATTAACTTCCCATTGCCATGCTTAGAGGGATTTAACTTCACAAGAGCAGCTAGAGTCTCTAGGGCAGCTATAAGAACCTCAGGATCTGTAGAAGCAAGTAGAAGCTTGAAATGCTGACATAAAAAACAATAACAATATGTCAGAGACACATAGTGGCAGATGCCTGTGCAAAGAGTTAGGAAAATAATCTAAGAGAAAGTTCACAACAAATCCATTGAGCATCTGCAATATGGTCCATAACATACCTCCAAACCATCAAATGAACTCTTGTTATGGCAATTTTCCAAAATTGTTTGCATCACTCGTAATATTTGTAGAACTGCATGCTTTGCAAATGGATTATCATCTTCTAAAACTTTATCTGACAAAAGAAGGTCATTCCTACAAGCCAAGTATGTCTTAAAATATGTATCAAAATGTAGAAATAATGGCCTCCAATGATGAAAATTTCCCTGCATTTAAAGGGGAATGTAAGTAAAAGAACACCAAGGGGGTTAAAAGCAAATTTTAACACAGCACAAGGAGCATGCCATCACCTTACTATACTCCCAATGAAAGCCAGAAAGAGGTATTGCTATATCCTGTAATGGACTCTGGATCACTTTGTCAATAAAGGTTTTGATTTTTGGAGGCTGCAGGCAGAGTTACAAAATGAGACTTTATACCCATGCAAAGTGGGAAAAATATGATATAGAAAAAGATACTGATTAATTTAAACAATATATTCTAATATGCGCTAACAATACAACTGTCAATTTTCAGGCAAACAGGAAAATGAAAGCATCACAGAAATATTTTGCATCTGTGTGAACAATAGATGAGAGCAGAAAAATAAAAAATATCAATACATGACAATCAAAACTCTATACTCTGTTAATAATTCTCTATCATTCCTTGCACATTTCGTTCCATATAAAAGCATTTAAATCAGAGAGCATTTGTTTTTGTTAAATTTGAGCCAAAGGTTTATTCATTTTAACATGCTGATAATGATGATTATATTAATTGGATACAACTGTGACAAATGTGTACACAAAAAGTTAGAGAATCACTAATATACTACTGGATGAGTTTATTGAAAAATTCCATAGATTAGTGTAAAAGTTGTTTTCTGATCAAAACCTATCTTCCATGATTATACTAGTGCTTATCATGCTGCATTTTTCTGACGACCATATTGTAGGATGTCTAGACTTAATCATGTAGTCCTAAAGAGACATAACAATGCAAGGAATACAAGCATCAGTCAAATAAATCAGACAAACATGTCACCGCTATCAATCCATACAGATAGGTATACGTTCAACATGCCAAATATACAGTTGGACCTAGTGTATGAAAGAAAGTCCAGATCTCCTAAATTCCTCATTACACTTAATATAAATAGTCTTAATCAGCTTCCAGCCCAAGCTAAAAACAAAATATGCTACAAATAACCACAGACCAACAGGCATAAGCCCAAAGTATAAAATTTGGCAACTAAAGTAGACCCATTCTAGAAAGTATCAAAAAAGTGGGTCAACCCAGTAGTGAAGACATTTCCACAGCACAACTGCCGTACATTAGTTCAAAAAGGCCAAAATTTTAACAAGATGCATTTGATTGGTAATATTTTTTAAGTTAACATTTTAATGTTACGAGAGTGACCCTTAAGTATCAGTGCTACCACAGTCCTAGCCAAAGAAGGCAGCTAAGTTTATGCATTTAGTCTTTCATTAACCAAACAAACTAAAGAAATTCAATTGTTATTTTTATATCTAGTCCTGGACAAACAACAGGCTTTCCCCTATAACAAAACAATCCCTTACCTTGCATGGTAAGTCCTAACCACATATGAACAGGTCTTAAAATCACCAATAACAGCATTTACAATTTGGCATAATGACCAGGAAGCTCTAACTTCGGGATGACAAACGAACAAAAGTCCAAATATAAATAATAAAACCCGCACAAAAATATGCAACAAAAAAGATGAATAACCAACCTAACTCAAACTAGCATTGACCCCAAATGAGTAAAGCACTGGAATCACTCTACTCCTAACCTTTAAGAACAAACAAAAACCCCCCCTTGATCAAATTAAATGCTTAATAGAAAAATGAAAATGAAATGCAAGCCTCCTCCCAATCAGATTAACTTATAAATCCCAAAAAAATTAACTAATTCCAAGACCCAAATAACATCTCAAATAACACTGAAATTGGGGTACATAATCAAAACATCATTATAAAATAGGGTTAACAAAACCCTAATCAATGGGTTGACCAAACAATATCAAAAATTTTCCAAAAAAGCCCTAATCATATATGAAGCACAAAAAGTAAAGTAAAATAACATAACTGTAAATAATTTAATAAAAAATAAAATAGACAACTCACGGGCTCAGAGTCGACTTTAACAGAGGGACCGATTGAATTCTCGCCGGATATAAGCTGCCTCAGCCTGGCCGGCAAAGTTGATCGTGCGGTCGTCATCTCATCTCAACTCAAACTTTATCTATTTTCAAGTGCTACTAAAACAACAAAACCCGCGAAAATCAAAACCCTTGGCTAAACAAAAGCGAAACCCATAAACAAAGTAGATTACAAAACCAAAAAAAAAAGTTAGATCAAAAGAAGGGATACTGAAAGAGAAAGTGTGAGACGGAGAGATTACCAAAGAGGCATTCACAGTTGTGAGAGAAACTTAAGACCAGAGAGAGAAGTAGCGAGATAGATTTAAAAGAAAGAACGAGAGAGAAGCGAAACCCCAAAGCAAAGAGTCGAGGTGGTGCAGTTTGTTTGTTTGTTTTTATCAATTTTATGTATCGACAGAGATATTAATATAAAAATTTTTTAAGTTAATGATAAATTTAGGTTATTTTCAATTTCAATTACCACCAAGATGACACAGAGCCGTCCCACGTTTGCCCTATCAAAAATTGCCAGTAACAGCACAGCAAAAATATTGGCCAAAGGACACTTTCCCACCCATAGTTTGGCCCTAAGACAATTCCCGCCCGCCAAGTTCAAAAAACTTGAAATCCCACCTTAACTATTAAGTCCAACAATCAACAATAAACTTTTAACAGTCAATAGATAATTTTGTTATTTTAAAATTAAAATTTATAAAATTATAAAATAATATATAAATATGTTAAAAATTTTATAAAATTTAAAAAATATATTTAAATTTATAAAAATAAAAAACCAATCACCGCCACCGTCCGACGACGATGGCCACTACTAATAGTATCAGGTGACTATTACAGCTATCTAGTTTCAAGAGAGACTAAATTTAGCTTTTCGATTTGACAAAGGAGGTCAAATCTGATCGCCTTCTATTTTTGTGAAGACAGCTAAATCTGGCCATTTTCGCCAGCATTAAGAGCTGAAAACGGTCAAAAATAGCCGACTTTGGCCTCAACGGTGGTTTCCAACCACAATTTCAACTGACCGCCTCCATTAAATTGGAAGGTCAGATCTGACTTCCCTTGAACCAGGTGGTTAGAACGACCACCGACACAATGCCCACCACCATCAGTACGACGGTGTGGTTGCTTTAAATTTAAATATTTTTTTTTAAATTTTAAAATTTTTAATATATTTATATATATTTAAATATTTTATTATAAATTTTATTTTGTTAACAAGGGTATTTGAGTCATTTTATAGAATCTATTAATGAAATTTGATAGGAAATGGATAAAGGGTAGGTGTTTGGGTTTTTGAAAGTTAGAGGGTGCGAATTGTTTTAGAGCCAAACTATGGGTGGGAACAAGTGCTTTGGCCCGAAAATATTCACAATATGTGGAATATGGTTTTTGAGGGGCAAGGTTACGTCAACTAGACTAGCCCAATCTGGCCCAACATATTAGGGTTTCATCATAGGCCAAAGGACATTATCCCACCCATAGTTTGAGGCGGGGACAAAGTCCCACCCGCCAAGTTTAAAAAGCCTGCAATCCCACCCATTGACTGTTAAATCTAACAGTCAACAGTAAATCAAAGGGCAATTTTGTCATTTTAAAATTAAAATTAAAAATATTATAAAATAATATTTAAATATATTAAAAAATATTAAAATTATAAAAAAATTAAAAATTTTTATAAAAATATAAAAAATATTTAAATTTAAAATATTAAAACCAGCCACCGCCGCCGTGCCGGCGGCGGTGGCCACAGTAAATAGCACCAGGTGGCGTTTGAGCCTGGCAGTTCAAGAGCGGTCACGGCCTCCCCTGCACGTCAGCTGAGAAGGCGGCGGTCACAGCGCCCCTCCTGCTAGCGAGGCGAGAGATGCAGCGCCTCGCCCGGTGCGTAAATGCGAGCTTGGTAGGAAGATGGCGGTTGCCCCGGTAGCGTTTGGCAAAGGTTTTAGGCGGTGGCGATGTCACAGCACTCACCAGCGAAATAGCGGCAGTCACGGCGCCCTCGGAAATCCCTATTAGAGGCGGTCAAAACCTCCGCGCGACGGTAAGCGGCCAGTGCTACTTCTTAGCGGCCGCAGCAGCGGCAACGGCGGTAGGCTGAACTGGTACAGAGTGAAATATTTTTTATAAAATTTTAATATATTTTTACCAATTTTTAATATATATTTTTATATAATTTTTAATATATTTTTATTATAAATTTTTATTAGTAGGGGTATTTTTGTTATTTCATATAATAAGTTAATGAAATTTGGATGAAAATTGGGTTATGGGTGGGACTTTAGACTTTTAAACTTAAGCGGGTGGAATTTTATCCCCGCCTCAAACTATGGGTGGGACAATGTCCTTTGGCCTTCATCATAAGTTCACGCAGATCCGAAATTACTTAACACCTTCGGCTAAACTTTGGAAATTATGGACAAATAAAGGGAATTCCATTACGCTACAGCCACGTTAAGGAAGGCCGACAATGGAATATTCGGAGATGTTCCATCGTATTAAACAACCTTTTCAACAATTATTTATTATTTTATCTCTGTCTTTTTCTTTTTTTTTTTAATCTATTCGTCTGGGGTCCAGCTTAGTGAAACCGTCCGTCTTCTAGACACAATACAGCTAAAAAGAATGGAAGATTCAAACAGCCTTTGTGCCAACGGTAATATTTGTAACACTCAAAAACAGGTCTTAAGACCTACGTCAACATGGGATACTGATCCATAAACTCGAGTCTCACAGTCTTGAGTTTTGAATTTTTCTTTCAAACCCAATTAGATTTCCTTTTAAAAATAACTTTACGAATCTGAGTTAAACTCATACTGTTATTTTATAACTAAATTCGAGTCAACTTATATTTGAATTTGACTTAAATTCATTCTTAATTATCTCATGCCCCTTTTTAATTTAAGAAAATTTTGATTTGGAACACCACATCCTCTCTTTTATTCTATATTTTTTTACCTTGCATGAACTATATATACTACTCCATCACCTGTCATTCGATCATGGGAGTAGGCTAACATCGCTCCCTTTTTCATCCATTGCCACACATAATAAATTTTAAAGGACAAATTAGACGAGATCTCTAGAGAAGTATGTGAAGCCTATCGCAAGTGCCCAAGCAAAAATTTTGCTTTGGTGATTTTAGATACACTTTTAGGGAAGGTGAATGGTTGTGCCAATATTGTAAATAATATTCTAGAAGCTATTCAACTTTGTCAAAGATATAGAGAATCCAATGGAATGGTAAAACAAGTTGTTTTAACTTGTACCTTGCTTAGCTTGGGACAAGGGTTCCAGTAACTTGAATAGTCATTCCTCTTAACTTTTCTTGCAGTGTTAAATTTTGGTAATAATTTTTATTATGCCTTAGCCAATGTTAATCCATATTTTATTCATTTTCTTGATTTTTTAAATATCAAGATACAATATAATACAAAAATATTATAAGATAATACATATAGTTTTAGTGTATATTCCGGTGTGTTCCTCTCTTTTATTTTTTCATATCAAAACACATTTTATCATTTTAAATTTTGTAATGGGTAGTGGACACGTTGCGTTCACTTGGAGGCAGTGGGTTAAACGGTGCGTTTAACTGAATTATCGATAAACAATGTTTACACGGATAATGTGATAAATTCATTTTTCATCTATAATTTTTAAGATCATTCTTAATTTTTCAGGAAAAAATTAATTTAATGAAACTACAATTGTCATTACTATTAATAAAAAATCAATTGAGGCGATCAAGAAATTAGTACCAAAAATACCTTGAATAGGTGCCTCGTCCAGAGGCCCAAGTTTGACGCAAAATTTTTGGAGTCAGAAGGCCACAACTCAGTTATTGACAAAATACATTCACGATTAACCATTTTCTTACTGCCCTGTTTCACCCCACAGAAGAAGGTAGACTGACTGCCTGCCAAAAATCATAGATTTTTGAAAAATGTACTGTGTAAGCACGAATAAATACCAACGATAACATGATTTCACAGTCCCCACGATTTTGTAACAGAAATTCTTGGCTAATCTTCATTATCGTACTTGAAATATATAACCAAGAAAAATAATCTAATAAGCCGTAGCAGCCTGAATGTATCATCACATAACTTTAGTTGTAATGGTCGGTGGACTTAACAATATATGTTCAATTTCCTAGGACTGCCAGCTCCTCCGTGAAATTAGACTTAATTCCAGTTCTTCCATACACTACAACCTGCAGACACCAATCTTCTACATCTCATTGTGACAGTAGCTTTGAGTCGCATGCCACTATTTTCACCTGACCAACATTTTCTTGAGTATCTTCGTTTTTGAACACAGCATTTTGCAGGATGAAGGTCCAAACATTGTCACAGAACCTATAGGTGTGCAGATGTCCCTGTACAATACAGAATAAAGAAAAACTCAACAAACTCAGCTTTCAAAATAAAAGGCTAACTTGGGTTGGCTGGGCAAAAAACTAGGTTATTGATTTCTTCCTATCCAATTGAAAATCACAGCTGCTCCTCATTAAACAGAATACTTGCACATATAAATGCATTCATGCACACTGCTACACACATGCATATACTATTGGTGAAGCACAACAATTAAAAGTAAAAACTAAACAGCTGATAAGTAAATTCCAGAGACTAAGACCACCATCGTGTTCAGACCAATCACAATTCACTAATAGCACCCTCATGGTCAACTGTATTATGGGAGTTGACAAACTAAAACAACTAGTTGTTTTTCTGAGAAATGATGGGTAACAGATGCCAATTTGACTTTTTTACAACAATTTCACAAGTTCATAATACATGAAGGACTTATGAATGAACAACCACCATAACAGAAATTTGACACTGACAGAGATTAGAGATGTATAGTGCTAATCTCCTGATGAATAAAACTGAGCATTACAATCAATGATTTAGAGTAAATAAAAAGATTTCAGGAAAAATTATAGCAAAAATATCAGAAGCAACAAAAAATAGGAGCATTAACAAATAAGCAATTTTCCTAGCAATTACTTGTCTAGTAATTGTCCAACTCAGTCATCAACAACTGAATATCAGTGCAAGTTCACATTTATCATTCTACCAGCACTAATACAGGAATTGGTACATTTTCAAACCTGTACGCATGGCAATCGATATATTCCTCCAAATGCTCGTGCTCATGTAGTTAAAAGGCATCTGGACCAATTTAAATGCACACTTTTCTACAGGACATCTCACACCACTCTATCTATAAAGCCTAGGGCTAAGCTAATCCAAAATAAAATGATCTTCTTGATATTTACAAGTAATAAAACTATGTGCACTTATAATAAATTCCAATTTGAGTATCAACGATGTCTCGCTATGTAATTGGATGATGTAGAATTAAAGATAAAATAACACCTAATTTCATGATGATATATCATCATTCGTATAAGTGTATATAACATCACTCAATTGAAAATGCATAAAAGATCAATCAACAAACACCTTTTAAATTCTCTAACTAACCAGAGGAATAAAATTTAACGTTATTAAAACAAGAAGAATTGGGATTATTCAACTGGCTTTTAAGATCTTATGCAATTTTTTTTTCTACATGTTATCTATCTTCCCAATCAGCAGAGGATTATGCTCACAAAACGTATACAAACATATGACCTTTTGAAGGCAGAAGATAACAAGACATTAAGAGCTCAGAGTTTCCAATAATATAGGTCATTGTCAGCATTTTTTTTTTTTTTTTACTCACCATCTCCACCCATGCAATATATAGTGTACTCGGCAAAATACTTGAACTGCAGACTCTCTATCAGATCCCAAAAGATAAAATAATAATTAAAAAAACCCAACGAAATGAAATATACAGGGCATCTTGCATCAATTCTTCTACAATAGCATGTGATTGCTAGCATAAAATACCTAACTTACAAGTCAATAATGCACTAGCAAACACCAAGATTTGCATCAATACACATGCCGAAAGAAAATATAAAACAACACTTGAACCACAACTTAAAAAGCATTTTTATAAAAAAATATAAATTTTAATAAAAATCAATACCCTAATGGAGACCTTGCTTTTCACTTGAGTTTCCAGTGCTTCGGTCATAGACTACAAAACACCCCCAAAGAAAACATATTAACAGCAACCAAAAACATTCTCAAACAGAGCCGTACATACATAACGGTATAGCCATACCTTATCGAACTGGACAAGAACCTGGATAGCCAACTCGGGACTAAGCGTACCACTTTGAACCATCTCATCCAAAGTCTCAGTCAAGCACATCCCGATGGTCGACCTCCGGTACAGCTCAAACGTCGCCATTCCACACGTGATCTGTCAAAATAATCCACATTTAAGTCGAGATTTAAATTCTGAATTGCACAAAAAACTAAAAAAATAGTGCTAGAATCTGAAATATTAATGAAAATGCAGCATTGAGGGGAGATATTGAAGTTACTAATTAGACGTGACGTGTGGTTGTTATGATGGTGCTAGAAATCGTTGAGTTCTCGTATAACATTTGCCGTGAAGAATTTTTGGGCGGAGAGGATTTGGGGGCCTTTTATACCCTAGTTTTTGTAGATGAAGGTATATATAGTCGCGACAGGTTTGGGAGGGTCCAAAAGACTTTTATGTCCTCACATTCTACACCATGTACCAATGTGTCCATGCCTCATCACGTGATAAAGTGGGATCCACTAATCATTATTTTGACTCTTGTGGGCTTTAAAAGTCCAGCTGTGACTAGAACTGTTGATCTCGTAAAAAAATTTTGAATTCAAATTTTGGGTCAGATTATTCCAATCTATTTTTTTTTTTCAAATTCAGTTTATTAAATTTTTTTGAACTTTAAACTTACTTTAAATTTAATTTATAATTTTAAAAATTATAAAAATATTTATGTAATTTTCTAAATTACAAAGTCACTTTCACAATTTTTTAAATTATGAAAACACTCCTACAAAAATTTAATAAATATACTCTTATCCACGATGAATTTTTAAATTGATATGGATTAATAAAATAGATTAGTTTTTTGATAATTAAATAATTTGATTATATTTTTTAATGATTTTTTAATTAACCTACTTAATTGATTTAAAACATTTGTTTTTTGATGGCATCTAACGCTAATTTTCAAAATTAAATAGAAATAATCAATCACTCAACTTTGTTTTTTGAATTACAGAATCAAAATTAATTTATATATAAATTTCTTTCAATAATATATCATACAAATCCTTTTTACATTCACAACATATCAGTAAGATGATTTGTTCAGATATATTTCAATATCATAATTATCAAATATTTAAATTATTTTATGTATATATATTTAATCTATTAGTTTTTTTATTTATTATTGTTATTATTTCAATTGTGAAATACAAATAGTAGATATTTCTATTTATTATTTATCATCATGTTTGTGAAATATAAATAATCTATATTTTTTGTAATTATTTTTTATTCGCAAAGTCAAATTGTGGATATTTATTCGTATTATAATTATAAATGTATCATGTTTGCAGCATAAAGTTTGCAAATTCGAGAAAAAATATGAACACAAAATCTTAATAATTGTTGAAACTTAGTTTGCAATGGCCTCTTATTTGTGAAGATAAATTGTGGATATTTATATGTATTTTCTTCTCCCGAATAGGATGCACGAGTGTACATCTTGGGCATGCACATTTGTGCACCTGTTTAATAATCCGATGTGGCATTCAAAGTAACATAATAATTTACTTATCGGTGGAAATTATTAAATTTAAGTAAACATAAATAATAATTATTTTATTAATAAATTTTGTTATATTTTTTTATTATTAATTATCAAAATTCGCACAATACACGTTGATATTGAAGTTTGTGTAAAACTTTACAACATGTATTGAATAGGTGAAATAATAATAAAATTCAGGTCAAATTCGTTCACTAAGAAAGAAAGTTAAATTATTTAAAAAAATTATTTTAATAAATTTTCCTTTGCCTTAATTTTTTTTCTTTTGGGTTAAAAGAGTTTCTATATGGAAATACGTGACGAAGAATCAAACCAAAATGTGGCATGTGGGAGGCTAATAGCGGCCACGTAGAAAGCAGCAGTGACGTGTAAGCAATAAAGAGCGCGGTTGAAACGAAAGTTGCTTAGCAAGAAAGGAGGATCGGATAAGATCTTCTTCATTGCCAATCGCCGTTAACCCCGTCGAACTCAACGGAAAACAAGAAATGTCGCGCATGAGGGTAGATTGTCTATGCTTGACAACTTCATTGAAGGAAGGTTTTCGCTACTTGAAAGCATTCTTCGTTGGTCTGGTATATAAAGTTTTAACTTCGCTGTAGACTACAGTGCATTGCCAATATCTATGTAATTTAGTGGAATGGCCGTCTTAGTTGTTTGCTTTTTTTTTTTTTGGGTTTGATATTTGAAAAAAAAATGGGTGCAGGCAAAGAAGGTGATAGCCAGGAGTGAGAAGGAAGCCACAGAAGCTGATCTGCAGACTGCTAAGATGCAGGTTGAAGCTGCTGATGAAGCTGCGGATGCCAGGAAGAGACTTCATAAATCCATGTAAATTCTCCACTTAAAAGAAAAATGTAATCGTACATTTATTGCTCTGCGTATTTTTATGTAATTGGCAAAGAAGCTGATCTTTTCACATTTAGAATTCACCCATTTAGATAATCCTTAGAAATTTATTCAATGTTAATACACAGCGAGATAATAAATACATCAGATTCCAATTTTTTTTTAAAGAAAAAACAATTAAATATAATTTTTAAAATTAGCAGATGGGGGCCCTTCTAAGCGAATATAATCATACATGATCCCATTAAAAGGACCCGCGTTTATTGCTTGTGTCAGAAAGATGGTATTATCCCCGGCAAGAAGCTGATCCCCTGGCACATCAATGTTGTAAAGCCAGTAGAGTCCATGGATTCCATACCGAGCAATTGTGTAGTCATGCCCAATTTGTCCTGTCGTAAAGGTAGGAGGGTCTGCATTTGGATCATTCACCCGGACCTTCAAGAAAAAATTATTCAGACTACTAAATTCACAAGCAATATGGAGTAGCAAGAAGTGGAATAGGAATTAAGCAATAGAGTCAGCTTCCTACTTGTAGTTCTGCAACATTTGCAGTTGCAAGAGCTATTCTCAGTTTATAGGTTCCATCCTGTTCCACAATGTCAAGGTTGAACTTAATTTGCCATGTAGTTGCCTCATATGTGTTATCATCGTTTTTCCTGCATTGAATCCAAAGTTTTAGTTGTGGAATGTGTAAGACTATTATCCAAGTTAGATTGGAATCTGTTGGCGCTTGTCCCATGTGCATAAGTTCATGAATTTAAAATTTTTCTGGGTTAGAATTCATATTGTCATTCGTTGTTTGTATCGACTATGGGAAGAGCCAAACCTTGTAACTTGAGCGAAGAACCAATCCAATCTATAGTCACTTGTGCCAATGGTGTAAACCAGATCATTTTCAGGGTATAACTCTGCATATCTTTCCCATAATCCATATTGCCTAAACCTGCCAAGAAGAAGGTATTGTCGTTCTACTTCAAGATCAAATCAACATCTCTCCGTAACATTAATGAAAACGTTTTCCAAGTATCGCATTAAACCGGACGCCCGCTGCTTGTGAAGGAGCAGCAGGGGAGGCCTGCTGTATGACTTGGTCATAATCTCAAGTTCTGCATATTCTTTTTTTTGGCTGAATGTCAACAGAAAGCTAACCTGTCAGGATGATTAACATAAAGTCTGTTGATATAATTTGGATTAGGATCTGGAACATAAAACTCGACTGCAGTACGATCAGGGATGCCTATTTCCCACAATGTCGGGCCATCTCTGGGAGGCTCAAATTCAAGCTCACCCATGTCAATATCACAACCTGCTTAAGTTTTTTCCAATCAAAGATTAATTTTATTCTACAATCTGAGAAGGAAGGAATTTCATGAAATTTTTAAGAAAAATACAGTACCTTCAGTTATGGTAATAAGAGCAGCATTGTGATAATCTCCAATGAAACCAGAGACCCAAGCATATAGATGGTACTCCCCAATACGTATATCATTGATGGAAAAATAGCCATTCTCATCAGTTTCCGTCCAAAATTGGTAACCCTGATCAGAAAAAAAAACGCTAAAGATATTCAGCTAGTAAAGGTAACATGAATGTTAATAGAATCGAGATCAGCTATCACCTTGCATTCTCTTTGCCATGATCCTGCCTCTCCAGGGGGTGCTAATCCAACATAGGCACCGCCGACTGATATAGACTGATCGCTAACATACCTAGTCAAAAATAAAGGATCAGAAGACAGTAAATCAGAAAATGTAGAAAGATTCCAAAAGAAAACATAAAAAGTACGAACCTGTCTCGGACTTGTAATCTGCCACGAACACTACCCCGTTCATTCCACCCCGGAAAATCATCGGAAGCTGGGAAATTATAGGGCCAACTTTGGACTTCTGTCAGCATCTGAATTTTATCTCAGTATAGTCAGAGTAGGGAGTATATGTAACATGATTAAGCAAAAAAGGGAGAAGGTACAATGTAAATGCATTAGACCTGCTCTTTGGCATCCTCCCATAACCAGAGAGCATCATTGCTATCCAACAAAGTGTTGATATAGAAAAACACAGGACCAAAAACTTTCTTCCATTCCTCACCCTGATCGAGCTTGAGGACCAGATCCTCTCCTGAGTAATGAGCGCTGAGAAACATCTGATGATAACATTTTTAATAAAGGTACACTTAATCAGACACAATAAGTTCTAACTTCCATGATGAATTCCAAGGACAAGAATTCAAAGAAATTTAGTCCAGGGAAGCACTCACTGCCAAAGTGATGGGACCAACATGTGATACTAGGTTCTGTTTGAGTGGTCCACCTGATCGAAACTCGTTACTGGGATTTATATGCCAGAATCCCACTGGAGGGTCTTTGCATATCCACCCATGGACCAGAAGATGTCTATTCTCATGTGAATATTGGTATTTGTCATCCACCTAGACATGAAGACGGCTTACTATAATTAGTTATGAAAACATTGAAAGACATACAGCGATAATGAAGAAAATGGCGCAGAAGGAATACCTCTCCTTTGAACTCTGGCTCTATAGGGTTGACTAGCAGGACAGCTTCTGGGGGGGCCAGTTCTTTGCATCTTTCCGGTAGCCGGTCGTCCGGCAGTGGCATGTGTCTTTGCCTGTTATCTGCTATTGCCATGTACTTAAATCTGATTGTTCAAAATATAGAATCATTAACCACGCCCTTGGCCATCATAATTTTTCTTGCTAGGATAATAAAATACAAATACGAGCTGTAGGTCAGGTTTTCCTTTTCAAGCAACTGCCATCAGAGACCAAACCAAAGGGAAAAGGAACTGATATTCCCCAATATTATGAAAAGGACTTGGAACTTGGTTAGCACAAATCAGCATGGGCAACTATAAAGTATATAAACTAAAGGCGATTTGCGTACTTGTCTTTTCTAAGCTTGAATACAATCCTTGTCTGGGGAATGTTGAAGCCAGGCCATTCCTCCAAATGTTCATAGATGGCATAGGAGTAAAAGCCCGAGATATCACGAAGCATTATATATCTGAAAATTCATTAATAAAATCAATGTTTATATTATCTATCGTGTCCTGTTGAGCTAAAAATGTGTAAAAAATTTATACTAAAACCTTTTATCGATATTAAGGGGAGCGAACTTGCCCTCCTGGGATGCATCCCACATCCTTTTGAAGGATATCTCTACCTGCTCCTCATTCTGCACTATGACGCTAAAACTCTCTCCATTGATCCTGCAAAGCAGCAGCTTTTCTGCTCAGAAAATAATGTGGAACCAATAGAATAATGCAGATATTCAACGTACAATTCAAATGTTCCCGTTGTTCCAGTGCTCCCTGTTCTGCTCCAAACAACATCCCAGTACCCTCTATTATTCTCCTTATTACGAACTTCGAGCAGATTATCAATGTCATAGCATTTTATTCCAGTCACATGTCCCGCTGGTTTGGATACCGTCACTTGGAGAATGCTGTTTTCCATCACCACCTATTTAACAGGAAGGTTAAAGACAAACATAGCAGGTGTCACCAGTTTTTTCTCAGGAGGATTTTCAAGATAGCATAGACAAAATATTCCAGAAAAAGAAGAAAAAGCAATGAGGTACATGGTTATCATAGATATGTAACTGCACTCCTGGTGCTGACATGTTCGGTTTCCTGGAAACTTGTTGGTGCAGAGATGATCTCAATTTGGGTACTGAAGCAGCACAAATTTCTGAAATTTTAATTTAGTGTAGCTATTAGGCAGATTTCTCCGAACTCCTAAAAAGTCTTCAGTGGTTTGCTTGAACTAGAAACCAAGATTACTTTATGGATTCACTTGTTAGTAAATTCTTTACGCAGTCGCCACCAGTACTTTCTGTAGCATGTTATAGAGGCGTGCAAGAATCGCCATGTGCACTAACTAAAGCAGTCCGAATCATCAACTCTGTGTGCGACATAAATAATCCGACAGTAGGACTCCTACCAAACCTCAACAGAATGCATATCCGATGTTCAGAAAATCTGCGATTTTAAATAAACATATTTAATAGTTCCTTTTGCTGTTGAGGATTAATTTGCAAGTAAAACCTTCTCGTTGATTATTGTAATTGGATAATACATACCAACTCAAAAGTATTTGTGACCATAAACAATAGTAATTTTGGTGATCCTTTAATGATAATAAATTCAATATAAAAGGTGTCTTTTCTGGGACCTAGGTCTATGTCTTGAGTCGGCCTTAACTTATTCATCATGAAATAAATATCTAATATATACCTACTATTCCAATGACTTGACACATTATTATAAGCGCGCAGGCAACTCACGTTATCTAAACCTTTATAGTCACATAACATGAACCGACGAATTCCTCCCTCGATGAAGCAGGAAGGACGTATCTGAAGACTGCCAGAATTGAAGCTACTGATGTGAGAAGGTAGCCCCAGAAGTTGATCTGCAGACTGCTAAGATGCAGGTTGAAGCTACTGATGAAGCTGCGGATACCAAGAAGACTTCATAAATCCATGTAAATTCTCCGCTTAAAAAAAAATGTAGTCATACATTTATTGCCCTGTGTATTTATATGAATTGGCAAAGAAGCTGATTTTTTCACTTTTAGAATTCACCCATTCAGAAAATCCTTAGAAATTTATTCAACGTTAATACACAACGAGATAATAAATGCATCAGATTCCAATTTTTTTTTTTTTAAGAAAAAACAATTAAATATATTTTATTTAGAATTAGCAGATGGGGGCCCTTCTAAGCGAATATAATCATACATAATTCCATTAAAAGGACCTGCGTTTATTGCTTGTGTCAGAAAGATGGTATTATCCCCGGCAAGAAGCTGACCCCCCGGCACATCAATGTTATAAAGCCAGTAGAGTCCATGGATTCCATGCCGAGAAATTGTGTTGTCATGCCCAATTTCTCCTGTTGTAAAGGTAGGAGGGTCTGCATTTGGATCATTCACCGGGACCTTCAAGAAAAAATTATTCAGGCTTGTAAATTCACAAGCAATATGGAGTAGCAAGAAGTGGAATAGGAATGAAGCAATTGAGCTAACTCCCTCCCTGTAGTTCTGCAACGTTTGCAGTTGCAAGAGCTATTCTCAGTTTATAGGTTCCATCCTGTTCCACAATGTCAAGATTGAACTTAATTTGCCATGTAGTTGCCTCATATGTGGTATCATCGTTTTTCCTGAATTGAAACCAAAGTTTTAGTTGTGGAATGTGTAAGACTATTATCCAAGTTAGAGCTTATGATTTTGTTTGCAATCTGCTGGAGCTTGTCCAATGTGCATAAGTTCATGAATTTAAAATTTTTCTGGGTGAGAATTCATATTGTCATTCAATGTTTGTACTGAATATGGGAAGAGCCAAACCTTGTGACTTGAGCGAAGAACCAATCCTCTCTGTAGTCACTTACGCCAATGCTGTAAACCAGATCATTTTCAGGGTATAACTCTGCATATCTTTCCCATAATCCATATTGCCTAAACCTGCCAGGAAGAAGGTATTGTGGTTCTACTTTAAGATCAAATCCACATCTCTTCGTAACATTAATGAAAAAGTTTTCCAGGTATCGCATTAAACCGGATGCCTGCTGCCTGTGAAGGAGCAGCAGGGGAGGGCCTGCTGTATGACTTGGTCAAAATCTCAAGTTCTGCATATTCTTTTTTTTTGGCTCAATGTTAACGGAGAGCTAACCTGTCAGGATGATTAACATAAAGTTTGTCGATATAATTCGGATTAGGATCTGGAACATAAAACTCGGCCGCAGTACGATCAGGGATGCCTATTTCCCACAGTGTCGGGCCATCTCTGGGAGGTTCAAATTCAAGCTCACCCAGGTCAATATCACAACCTGCTTAAGTTTTCTCCAATCAAAGATTAATAATTTTATTTCACAATCTAAGAAGGAAGGAATTTCGTGACATATTTAAGAAAAATACAGTACCTTCAGTTATGGTAATAAGAGCAGCATTGTGATAATCTCCAATGAAACCAGAGACCCAAGCACAAAGTTGGTAGTCCCCAATACGCATATCATTGATGGAAAAATAGCCGTTCTCATCAGTTTCCGTCCAAAGTTGGTAACCCTGATCAGGAAAAAAAAAAACGCTAAAAATATTCAGCTAGTAAATGTAGCATGAATATTAATAGAATTGAGATCAGAGATCGCCTTGCATTCTCTTTGCCATGATCCTGCCTCGCCAGGGGGTGCTAATCCAACATAGGCACCGCCGACTGATATAGACTGATCACTAACATAACTAGTCAAAAATAAAGGATCAGAAGACAGTAAATCAGAAAAGGTAGAAAGATTCCAAAAGAAAACATAAAAAGTGCGAACCTGTCTCGGACTTGTAATCTGCCACGAACTCTACCACGTTCATTCCACCCCGGAAAATCATCGGAAGCTGGGAAATTATAGGGCCAACTTTGGACTTCTGTCAGCATCTGAATTTTATCTCAGTTTAGTCAGACTAGGAAGTATATGTAACATGATTAAGCAAAAAAGGGAGAAGGTACAATGTACATGCATTAGACCTGCTCTTTGGCATCCTCCCACAACCAGAGAGCATCACTGCTATCCAACAAAGTGTTGATATAGAAAAACACAGGACCAAAATCTTTCTTCCATTCCTCACCCTGATCGAGCTTGAGTACCAGATCCTCTCCTGAGTAATGAGCGCTGAGAAACAACTGAATAAAATCTGAAAAGTGATGTCACCCAAGGACCAGAATTCAAAGAAGTTTAGTCTAGGAAGCACTCACTGCTAGAGTGAAGGAACCAACATGTGATGTTAGGTTCTGTTTGAGTGGTCCACCTGATCGAAACTCGTTGCTGGGATTTATATGCCAGAATCCCACTGGAGGGTCATTGCATATCCACCCATGGACCAGAAGATGTCTATTCTCATGTGAATATTGGTATTTGTCATCCACCTAGACATGACGGACAACTTCTTATAATTAGATTATGAAAATATTGAAAGACGTACGTACAGCGATAATGAGGGAAATGGGCGCAGAAGGAATACCTCTCCTTTGAACTCTGGCTCTATAGGGTTGACTAGCAGGACAGCTTCTGGGGTGGCCAGTTCTTTGCATCTTTTCGGTAGCCGGTCGTCCGGCAGTGGCATGTGTCTTTGCCTGTTATCTGCTATTGCCATGTACTGAAATCTGATTGCTCAAAATATAGAATCATTAACCATGCACTTGGCCATCATAATTTTTCTTGTAGGCCAGGTTTTTCGTTTCAAGCAACTGCCGTAAGAGACCAAACCAAAGGGAAAAGGGAGTGATATTCCCCAATAATATATGAAAAGGACTTGGAACTTGGTTTGCATAAATCAGCATGGGCAACTATATAGTATATAAACTGAAGGCGATTTGCGTACTTGTCTTTTCTAAGCTGGAATAAAATCCTTTTCTGTGGAATGTTGAAGCCAGGCCATTCCTCCAAATGTTCATAGATCGCATAGGAGTAAAAGCCCGAGATATTGCGAAGCATTATATATCTGAAAATTCATCAATAAAATCAATGTTTATATTATCTATCGTGTCCTTTTGGGCTAAAAATGTGTAAAAAATTTATACTAAAACCTTTTATCGATATTGAGGGGAGCGAGCTTGCTCTCCTGGGATGCATCCCACATCCTTTCGAAGGATATCTGTACCTGCTCGTCGTTCTCCACAATGACGCTAAAACTCTCTCCATCGATCCCGCAAAGCAGCAGCTTTTCTGCTCAGAAAATAATGCGTAGCCAATAGGATAATGCAGATATTGAACATGCAATTCAAATGTTCCCGTTGTTCCAGTGCTCCCTGTTTTGCTCCAAACAACATCCCAGTACCCTCTGTTATTCTCCTTATTGCGAACTTCAAGCAGATTATCAATGCCATAGCATTTTATTCCAGTCACATGTCCCGCTGGTTTGGATACCGTCACTTGGAGAATGCCGTTTTCCATCGCCACCAATTTAACAGGAAGTTTAAAGACCAACATAGCAGGTATCAGCAGTTTTTTCTCAGGAGGATTTTCAAGGTAGCATAGACAATATTCCAGAAAAAGAAGAAAAAGCAATAATGTACATGGTGATCATAGATATGCAACTGCACTCCTGGTGCTGACACGTTCAGTTTCCTGGAAACTTCTTGGTGCAGAGATGATCTCAATTTGGGTAATGAAGCAGCACAAATTTTCTGAAATTTTAATTTAGTATAGCTATTAGGTAGATTTCTCCAAAACTCTTATAAAGTCTTTCAGTGGTTTGCTTGAACTAGAAACCAAGATTACTTTATGGATTCACTTGTTAGTAAATTCTTTACTCAGTCGCCACCAGTACTTTCTGTATTATGTTATAGAGGCGTGCAAGAATCGCCATGTGCTTTAACTAAAGCAGTCCGAATCATCAACTTTGTGTGCGACATAAATAATCCAACATTAGGACTCCTACGAAACCTCAACAGAATGCAAATGTGATGTTCATAAAATCTGCAATTTAAGTCATTTTAAATTTTGCTTTTTTTTCAAATACTGCCTATTAACTCAACATCATCAATAGTTGCTTTTGCTGGTGACGATTAATGTGCAAGTAAAACCTACTCCTTGATTATTGTACTTAGATAATGCATACCAATTTAAGAGTATTTATGATTTTGGACGATAATTATTTTTTTGATTTTATAGTAATATAAATGTATCAGATAAATTTAATGTAAAACTGTTTTTTTTTTGGGCTTCAGACTATATCTTAAATCGGTTTTGACTTTGTTGTCATGTAATAGAGATATCTAATATATACCCACTATCCCAACGACTTGACACATTATTATAAATGCTTAGACAACTCATGCAATCTAAACTTTTATAGTCACATAATGTGAATCGACAAATTCCTTCCTTGATAAAATGGGAAAAACATATATTTTTTAGGTAATAAGAGATGTTGGTAATTCAATCATGATCATTTATTAACTATAAAACGAGGTATTCAAATTTTTGGAAAAAACATTTAAATATAATCATCATCTTGTTGATCAAATTAGGTATGTTGTATTCAATGAAAGATGACTATATCATTCTAAAAACAAATTAAGTGTAAAGTAATTGAACTAGTAAAAAAATGCAACCTATTGAATGTGAAACGATAGTGCTACACTGAACCGTCTCTAGTGCGTATGTAATGATTTTAAATGTATATATATCTCTTCAACTGGACGAATACACAAACCAAGAAAAATCTCTAGACATCATGTGCCCCTAGATGACGATAATGTCTTCTTCAATTGCGTATAAAAACTAAGAGGGACAAAAACAAGAAAACTATACTTTTTTTTTTTCTGACGATTCTCCAAACAAGAAAGACATTATCTGCATTCTCTCTAGAATTCTTTAAAAATCTTTGAGACTTAAAAGGATATCTAAAGCCCTTAAAACAAAAAAATAACAACAAAATATTGGCCAAAAATTGAACTTTCAAGATCCCTTTTGATTGAGAATCAAAGTTTTGGATTAAAACATATATAAAATTGATTATGAAACATATTATCATATAAAGGCTCTAGCAATGTGAGTTCCTAACTAAATGCTTCCACAAATTCTCACAAAATAACAAGGCTCTTACTTGTCCACATGAAAGCATCACATGGAAGCATTAAAAAACCACCAAATAATAGTGAAGCTACTAAGGACACAAACCTATCAAACTTCTGTAAAAAATAAGCTCAACCTTAGGAAAACCATCATTCTTAACTTCTAATTTAGCACTAAATGATTGTCAACTCTTTTTGGGTTCTCCATGCTAAACCTTTTTACTATCTCCTTAGCATATTTCTCCTCTATTGTCACTTCAAAATAATCTGCACTAATTTCATATTTCTGCAACTAGTTTTAGCATTCATCATTATTTATTGGTTTTGATTGAGCTTGAATGCCATCCTGATATTGTTTACGTTAAAAGGAGGCCAGTCTTTTTAATACTCGAAAATGGTGAAACTGTAAAAACCTGAAGAATTGCGAAACGTTATTAACCTGGAAAATCATTCCTACCATCATTTTTTTTTATTACTGATTGATATATCACTGTTTACAACAATTAGATATTAATTTGACCGCACAAGAAAATGGGGTAAACAGCAAAGAAGGTATATTCTCCTCTATTGTCACTTCTTATTATTCTTGATTTGCATCCACATTCATTATTTACAAACTTCTTAAATCTCATAAACAAATCAATAACTTCAGATTTTAGTTTGATGAAATAAATCCAATACATTCTACTAAAATCATCTATAAACAACACAAAATACCTATTGCCATTTAAAGAATTTTCTGTCATTGGTTGTGTACCAATTGCAGCTTCTTTTTGGCCTTTTATGCTTCATTCTTTGGAAAAGAAAGCCTTGTTTGCTTTCCTAATTGACAAGCTTTATAAACTTTTTTCATCATTGCCACCTTTGGCATACCAACAACAAGCTTTTTTTCATTCATCAATTTGAGTCCATTTTCATGAAAATGGCCTAATCTTTTACGTTATTTAGTTGACTCATCATCACTACTGATAAGTGTTTGAGCATTCAAATCACTTAACTCTAAGCAAAAACTTTTGTACATCATATCAACCATTATTACCTCTACTCTATTTGAATTATACATCTAGCCTTTTTTATTGTCAAATTTTAGAAGATAATTCTTTTCTAACATTTGATCAATACTTAATAAATTAAGAGTTACATCAGGAACAAGTAACACATAATTAATCATTCTTATACCTAATATTATATTGACAGTAACTGTGTCTACTCCTTTCACAGGTAATAGCTCTCTATTTTAATTTGACATTGGAAATTATGTTCTTTTTCAAATTAATAAACAAGCTTTCATCTAAGGTCATATGATTGGTGCATCCACAGTCCACTAACCAATTTTGAGATTAGTTTAGGGTTTTCCTTCTATTGCAAAATTTCATCTAATGAATGGGTGCTCTGTAAGACACCTCAGAAGGGTATTACTGTTCATTGCTTAATTAAAATAATAATAAATAAATAAAGAAAATATAGTCAATAATACCCGACCGAAATGCTTAACTGAACTAACATATTACAGCGGAAGACTAGTAGCACAATGTATAAATACATATATACATGCCCAATTAAAACTTTCATACTAAAATATTCGCGGAAAATAAATATGTGCATACAAATAAAGCTGAACAAAATGGATCCCAGACGGCAGCCATCTCCTCCTCCCAGCTCCCCACAACTCACCTGCAAAAAGAAAGGAAGGTAGGGAGTGAGTGATAAAATCACCCAGTAAGCACTTCATATCCACTGACCCTAACCCAACCCTTCTCGAAGGATTCCACAACACCCCACACAGAACAAACTCCAACTGGCAACAATTCTGACAAACACACCTTCGCTGACCGGATACTACCTCATACCCAGTCGTAAAATACGTATATGAGTATACGTAAACAACCGAGAGTGAAGAGTAATCCGAACCGGACACTCGACCCACCAAACTCTGCTACGGATACTCATAACTGCACTGATCTGAACTGATACTGAACTGATGTAGAACTGATACCGATCTGAAACTGATACTGAACTGAAGCTTACGTGGCTTATCGTGTACTGTTCAATTACTGTTATTTACTGTCTTATCATTCGTTGAATGATATGCTGATGTGTCATATAACAATGACATGCTATGCAATAAGCTGAAAACATAGCTAGGCCTGGGCCTGCATACTGAAAATAGTTTCCTGAAAACGGTTCATGAAAACTATGCTGCTGGATCCTGGGATCCCATAACTGAAAATCATGCAAAAGCTTTATCTGAAAGCTATGCAGAAAACTGTGTACCCTGGGGTACCTGATATGCTGAAAACTGTGCTGTGCAGACTGATGAATACAGGGATTCGGCACCTTGGCCATGTGAGTTTCCTCTGTAAACACGTGCCACAAACTGTATGGCCCACGTGATGCCATCAGGCCTCGGCCTGGAAACTAAACTGAGCACCTCGCGCTATAAACTCATCTGATCCTCGGACCAGGAAAACATAAACTGAAAGCTGAGCAACCCGGCACATGCCAATACATAGGGCTAGTAATGAGTATATAACTCCTGGTGACACGGGTGCTGAAACTCACAAGTGCCCCCTCGTATTCACCTCTGGAATCGGTGTTTTTCAACTAAAAACATGAATTCGGATCCTCGGATCCCTTTCTGAAACACTGGATAGCATGCCATGCTATGCATATGCATATGATGCATCATGAAGTCTTAATTGAGCTCAATTTACTGTTTACTATCCATTGGATAGGGTTTACTGTGCACATTTCTCAATTAAAGCTTAATATCTCATTTTGGCCTGACGCACGGGCGTGCGTGTCACGTGCGCGGGCGTGCGTGAACTCGCACGGGACCGTGACCAAGTCGTGCATATGGTCGTGCGCGATTCTGGAATTTCAAAGCATTTCCTCACATTTCACTGGGTGCACGGGCGTGCATGAACTATGCACGGTCGTGACCCCTCAAATTAGGTCACGCACGGGCATGTAAACACGGCCGTGACCATGCAGAATACGCAGCGTGCACGGGCGTGCGTCCTGCTCTGCACCTCCATGACCACTCGGAATCAACACGATTCTGGCCACAAACACAACCCAAACTCAAATCAAGCATAAATCACATGCCAAACACTTCAAATACCCATGAATACTCTTCCAGCCACTCCAAGCCTCCAGCCAAACATCCAACTCAACACAAACATATAAAAGCATACTTTCTCGCACATGAGCATAAACACATACATAAATCATCATCCCAATCGTCTCAAATTGTCATCAACACACAAAGAGAATGTCACAAGCATGCTGGGAACGACTTTCATGCCTCAAACAAGCAACCAAACCAACCAAAATCGCAAGGGAAAGAGGAAAGAAGTGCCTACCTCTTGACATGCTTTCTCTCTCAAGAAGCTCACGAATCAAACTTGATTGGAAGATCAAGGAAGCTGCTCTCCACTTCTAGGGCGTGAATCCTCTGAAAATCGAAGGAAATTTGGGTGAAAAAATGAGTTTGGAAACGGATAAACTCGACTTAAAGCGAAGACAGCTGGAAAAGTGCACATGCACGGGCGTGCATCTCTCATGCACGGTCGTGCATGGCAGGAAAATTGCAAAAATGTCATTTTCCCGCGCTCGCATGCAAATCCATCCAAACGGATTCATGCACAAGCCCTCAAACTCAACAAAACCCACAATTTCACCCCAAAACTCTCTCACAACCCTAGAAATCTCAGAAATCCCAAACTGAACCCAGATTAGGAAGCCGAAAAGTCCAAACTAACCCTGGGATGTTACAATCTCTCCCTCTTATAAGAATTCCGTCTTCGGAATTACCTGAAAAGCTCGGGATACTGATCTCTGATCTCAGATTCCATTTCCCACGTGGACTCTTCCACATTCTGATTTCTCCACAGAACTCTGACCAAAGGAATCTCTTTATTTCTCAGCACTTTAACTCTGCGGTCTATGATCTGAACATGTATCTCCTGATAACTCAGATCCTCTGCCAATTCCAACTCTGGAAGCTCAAGCACATGAGAAGGATCTCTAATGTACTTTCTCAACTGAGACACATGAAAGACATCATGGAATCTGTCCATACTGGCCGGCAATACTAATCTGTACGCAACTGGGCCAACTCTCTCCAGGATCTCATAAGGTCCAATGAACCTCGGGGCCAACTTCCCCTTCTTGCCAAATCTTAACACGTGACGGTAAGGAGCGACTTTCAGGAATACGAAATCCCCGACCTCAAACTCTAACTCCTTACGCCTCACATTCGCATAACTCTTTTGGCGATCCTAGGCCTGTTTTATCCTCTGCCTGATTACCCTGATCTGCTCGATCATCTGCTGAGTCATCTCTGGACCCACTACTGTTGATACTGAGTCTCTCTCTCCAATCTCGTCCCAATACAAGGGAGATCTGCACTTTCTGCCATAAAGTGTCTCAAATGGAGCCATCTGAATAGTTGACTGATAACTATTATTATACGCGAACTCCATCAATGGCAACAAGTCAACCCAACTGGTTTGGAAGTCTAAGCAACACGCTCTGAGCATATCTTCCAGAATCTGGTTCACCCTCTCTGTCTGACCATCTGACTGAGGATGATACGCTGAACTGAAATGCAAACGAGTCCCAAGTGCTCTCTGTAAACTCCTCCAGAAAGCTGACAAGAATCTGGAGTCACGATCTGACACAATCGCCTTGGGAACTCCGTGCAATCTCACAATCTCCCTGACATACAACCGACCCAACTGATCAGTTGACATGCCGTCTCTGACTGCAAGGAAATGAGCAGACTTACTCAATCTGTCCACTATGACCCAAATACCAGTATACCTCTCTCGAACCCTAGGTAATCCGGATATAAAATCCATGGAAATGCTCTCCCATTTCCACTCAGGCACACTCAAAGGCTGCAACAACCCTGATGGTCTCTGATGCTCAGCCTTAACCTGCTGACACACCAGACATCTAGCTACAAAATCAGCTATCTCTCTTTTCATGCCTGACCACCAGAAGTTTCTCTTTAGATCCTGGTACATCTTGGTACTGCCCGGATGCGCTGAATACGCTGAACTGTGGGCCTCTGACAAGATTCTCTACCTCAAATCTGAGTCTGTCGGAACACACACTCGGCCCCTAAATCTCAGAATCTCATCTCTGATGTCAAAATCTGGCACTGAGCCCTCTGACACTCTCTGTACCATCATCTGTACCCACTGATCTGATCTCTGTGCCTCTCTGATCTCATCTGACAAAGTAGACACAATCTGAAGCCTCGAAAACCCAGCTGAAACAATCTCTATCTGTTCTCTGATGATCTCTCTCTGAAGCTCCACTCTGAACAGATAAACTCGATAAGGCAACTCTCCTGCTCAGGGCATCTGCAACCACATTTGCTTTGCCCGGGTGGTATCGAATCTCATAGTCATAATCCTTGACTAATTCCAACCACCGTCGCTGCCTCATGTTCAACTCTTTCTGGGTGAAGAAGTACTTCAGACTCTTATGATCTGAAAAGATGCAGCACCTAACCCCATACAAATAATGCCTCCAAATCTTGAGAGCAAACACTACAGCTGCAAGCTCTAAATCATGAGTAGGATACCTCATCTCATGATCCTTTAATTGCCTGGAAGCATAGGCAATCACCCTACCGGCTTGCATCAACACTGCACCAATCCCCTGGTGCGAAGCATCGGTGTAGACCTCATAATCTAGCCCCTCCTGAGGCAAAGCTAATACTGGTGCACTAGTCAATCTCTGCTTTAATTCTTGGAATCTGGCCTCACACTGATCTGACCAAACAAACGGGTTCTCTTTCCTGGTCAAAGCTGTCAGCGGTCTCACCAAACTGGAAAACCCCTGAATAAACCGTCTATAGTAGCCTGCCAAACCCAAGAAGCTACGGACCTCTCTAACTGTACTCGGCCTCGGCCAACTCAAAATCACCTCAATCTTAGCCGGATCAACTGACAAACCCTCAGCTGAAATGACATGCCCCAGAAATACCACACTCTGCAGCCAAAATTCACACTTACTGAACTTGGCATACAACTGCCTATCCCTCAATCTCTGAAGCACATACCGGAGATGATCCACATGCTCCTCAACACTCCTCGAATATACCAGAATGTCATCGATAAATACAACCACGAATCTATCGAGACAATCATGGAATACTCGGTTCATCAAATCCATGAAAATCGCTGGAGCATTCGTCAACCCAAATGGCATCACTACAAACTCATAGTGGCCATATCTGGTCCTGAAAGCAGTTTTCACTACATCTCTGTCAGAAACTCTGACCTGGTGGTATCCTGACCTCAGATCAATCTTCGAAAAGACTGACGCCCCACTGAGCTGGTCAAACAAGTCATCTATCCTCGGCAACGGATACTTATTCTTCACTGTGGCCTTATTCAATTCTCTGTAATCAATACACATACGCATGGAGCCGTCTTTCTTTTTCACAAAAAGAATAGGAGCACCCCACGGTGAACAACTAGGCCGAATAAATCTCTTCTCTATCAGTTCTTGCAACTGTTTCTTCAATTCCTGAAGTTCTGTTGGAGCCATTCTATAAGGAGCTTTCGAAATCGGAGCTGTCCCTGGGAGCAACTCAATACTGAACTCAAGCTCTCTCTCTGGCGGTAACCCCGGTAACTCCTTTGGAAATACATCGGGAAACTCGCAGACAACTGTCATCTGCTCAACACTAGGTCCACTGATATCCCTACTGACGACATTTGCTAAGTAGCCAACACAGCCCTTACTTAGCATCCTCCTGGCCTGAACACACGAGATCAGCATGGTCTCCACTCTACCCTCTCCAAAAACAAACTGATCAGAGCCTAGGTGAAGTCTAACCTTTTTCTTCTGACAATCGATCTCAGCTCCGTACCTCGTCAGGAAATCCATACCTAGGATCATGTCAAAATCACTCAACTCTAACATGATCAGATCTATCATCAATGATCTGCCCATGATCACAACCTCTTGATCAAACAATAACTGGTCACTATACATCACACTCCCATCAGACATCTCTATGCACACACAACTCTCTGCCACACTAGGGGTCAACTCTAATCTCTCAACTACCCCTCTCGAAATGAAACTATGGGTGGCACCACAATCAATCAAAACAAACAAGGGAGTATCAAGGAAGAACAACTGACCAATCACAGCATGTGGAGTAGCCTCTGCCTGCTCCTGCCCCATGGCATACACTCTGGCTCGACCTCCACCTCCACCTGAAGTCTCTGCACCTCCGCCTGGTGCACTAGCTCCACCATCACGACGACGACGATCAGCTCCTCCAGCTGAACCGCCTCCCCTCCTGAAGAAGCCTCCCCTATCTCTGCCTGAACCAGGCCTATTGGAACCTGCTCCTCCTGCTCCGCCTGATCCACCTGATCCCCCTCGAGCTGGACACTCAGATATCTTATGCCCCGGCTGACGACATCCAAAACACACTGGCTGTCCAATCAAGCACTCTCCACTGTGCCTCCTGCCACACCTCTGACACATCGGTGGCTGACCTCCAGTCCTCTGACTCTGAGCACTCTTACCAGACCTCCTCTGCTGCATAGGCCTCTTACCTCTATCTCTATCACTGCCTCTCTCAGACTGTCCAGAAAACATACCCATCCCCTGCAGGCACATCTCTGATCTGGTCGCTCTCTCCAGAGCATCACTGAATCTCTGCGGGGGATGCTCTCCTGTCAGAACATCTCTAGCAATAGCTGGATGCAACCCATGGATAAATTTCTGAACTCTGCCAGCCTCTGTACCCGCTAAACTCGGAGTAAATCTGGCCAAAGCATGGAACCGAGTCACATATTCTCTGACCGAACTTGAGTCCTGCCGTAACTCAATGAACTCTCGAGCTCTAGCATATGCAGTCCCTGGGCTCCTGAATTCACTCTCAAACATCGCCCGAAACTCTTCCCAAGAAAGGGACTCCTCATCAACTGTGGTCCTCACGAGATTCCACCAAGACCTCGCATCACCTCTGAACATAAAAATTGCATATCTGATCTTCTCTCGATCAGACATGGCGAATAGACCGGTCACACTCTCGACCGCCTCCATCCACTCCTCGGCAACAGTCGGATCTTTACTACCCACAAATTTCGGAGCTTGATGAATACCCGGAAGACTGTAGATCGGGTGAACTCTCTTTGAACCACTGGTGCTAATCGTATCAGACCCAGAACTCTGTCCCTGATACTGCTGATACTGACCCATATCTGGCCACTGACCACCTATCTGATCCGGATAACCCTGTCTCGGAAACTCAGGCTGCCTTCTCTTCGGCCTCTGATGAACTTCATCTATATCTGGCTGCTGAGGTATTTCCCTCATCATTTCTCTGAAGATCCGCCTGACATCTGCTTCCCCAAAAGTACCTTGGGCGGCCTGCGGTCCCCTTCTGTCACCACTGCCACTTCCACTACCACTCGAGGGCCCAACTGAAGTACTATCCTCTTCCTCGGAAGATCTCGGAACACGGCCTCTCCTACCTCTCCTATCTGAAGAAACCACGGAACATTAGGGTCAACAAGCACAAAACAGATACTACTGTACTTACACCGAGAGGAAGACGAGCTCTGGCTGCTGGGATACGCTGACATACACACATATGCACGTCGAAAACAATGCAATTCACATATATGTACACAGTTTTCCGCTTTGATATCGCTCTGATACCAAAAATGTAAGACACCTCAGAAGGGTATTACTGTTCATTGCTTAATTAAAATAATAATAAATAAATAAAGAAAATATGGTCAATAATACCCGACCGAAATGCTTAACTGAACTAACATATTACAGCGGAAGACTAGTAGCACAATGTATAAATACATATATACATGCCCAATTAAAACTTTCATACTAAAATATTCGCGGAAAATAAATATGTGCATACAAATAAAGCTGAACAAAATGGATCCCAGACGGCAGCCATCTCCTCCTCCCAGCTCCCCACAACTCACCTGCAAAAAGAAAGGAAAGTAGGGAGTGAGTGATAAAATCACCCAGTAAGCACTTCATATCCACTGACCCTAACCCAACCCTTCTCGAAGGATTCCACAACACCCCACACAGAACAAACTCCAACTGGCAACAATTCTGACAAACACACCTTCGCTGACCGGATACTACCTCATACCCAATCGTAAAATACGTATATGAGTATACGTAAACAACCGAGAGTGAAGAGTAATCCGAACCGGACACTCGACCCACCAAACTCTGCTACGGATACTCATAACTGCACTGATCTGAACTGATACTGAACTGATGTAGAACTAATACCGATCTGAAACTGATACTGAACTGAAGCTTACGTGGCTTATCGTGTACTGTTCAATTACTGTTATTTACTGTCTTATCATTCGTTGAATGATATGCTGATGTGTCATATAACAATGACATGCTATGCAATAAGCTGAAAACATAGCTAGGCCTGGGCCTGCACACTGAAAATAGTTTTCTAAAAACTGTTCATGAAAACTAAGCTGTTGGATCCTGGGATCCCATAACTGAAAATCATGCAAAAGCTTTATCTGAAAGCTATGCAGAAAACTGTGTACCCTGGGGTACCTGATATGCTGAAAACTGTGCTGCGCAGACTGATGAATACAGGGATTCAGCACCTTGGCCATGTGAGTTTCCTCTGCAAACACGTGCCACAAACTGTATGGCCCACGTGATGCCATCAGGCCTCGGCCTGGAAACTGAACTGAGCGCCTCGCGCTATAAACTCATCTGATCCTCGGACCAGGAAAACATAAACTGAAAGCTGAGCAACCCGGCACATGCCAATACATAGGGCTAGTAATGAGTATATAACTCCTGGTGACACGGGTGCTGAAACTCACAAGTGCCCCCTCGTATTCACCTCTGGAATCGGTGTTTTTCAACTGAAAACATGAATTCGGATCCTCGGATCCCTTTCTGAAACACTGGATAGCATGCCATGCTATGCATATGCATATGATGCATCATGAAGTCTTAATTGAGCTCAATTTACTGTTTACTATCCATTGGATAGGGTTTACTGTGCACATTTCTCAATTAAAGCTTAATATCTCATTTTGGCCTGACGCACGGGCGTGCGTGTCGCGTGCACGGGCGTGCGTGAACTCGCACGGGACCGTGACCAAGTCGTGCATATGGTCGTGCGCGATTCTGGAATTTCAAAGCATTTCCTCACATTTCACTGGGTGCACGGGCGTGCATGAACTATGCACGGTCGTGACCCCTCAAATTAGGTCACGCACGGGCACGTAAACACGGCCGTGACCATGCAGAATACGCAGCGTGCACGGGCGTGCCCCTCGGGTGCACGGGCGTGCGTCCTGCTCTGCACCTCCATGACCACTCGGAATCAACACGATTCCGACCACAAACACAACCCAAACTCAAATCAAGCATAAATCACATGCCAAACACTTCAAATACCCATGAATACTCTTCCAGCCACTCCAAGCCTCCAGCCAAACATCCAACTCAACACAAACATATAAAAGCATACTTTCTCGCACATGAGCATAAACACATACATAAATCATCATCCCAATCGTCTCAAATTGTCATCAACACACAAAGAGAATGTCACAAGCATGCTGGGAACGACTTTCATGCCTCAAACAAGCAACCAAACCAACCAAAATCGCAAGGGAAAGAGGAAAGAAGTGCCTACCTCTTGACATGCTTTCTCTCTCAAAAAGCTCACGAATCAAACTTGATTGGAAGATCAAGGAAGCTGCTCTCCACTTCTAGGGCGTGAATCCTCTGAAAATCGAAGGAAATTTGGGTGAAAAATGAGTTTGGAAACGGATAAACTCGACTTAAAGCGAAGACAGCTGGAAAAGTGCACATGCACGGGCGTGCATCTCTCATGCACGGTCGTGCATGGTAGGAAAATTGCAAAAATGTCATTTTCCCGCGCTCGCATGCAAATCCATCCAAACGGATCCATGCACAAGCCCTCAAACTCAACAAAACCCACAATTTCACCCCAAAACTCTCTCACAACCCTAGAAATCTCAGAAATCTCAAACTGAACCCAGATTAGGAAGCCGAAAAGACCAAACTAACCTTGGGATGTTACATGCTCTTCAGATTGCTTTTCCTTCTATTACAAATTTTCAGCAACTTATGCATGCTGCTTAGTCTTTTTTCCCTTATTCTTTCATACTTTTTCCATATCACCAAACTTTTTACACCTTCTTCATTGAATCTTAGGCCTATACCAATTGTACTTTTCTGAATGATTGTTTTTTTTTTTTTCCAATGTAGGCAAGGTGAGAATTTGTTTTTCTTCCCTTTTTGCTTCCTATCATAGCTCTTCTTCTCTTCCTTCCCTTTCTTACTAGTTGCTTATTTGAACTAGAACCAATTTGCATTTTTGTTGTTTGGCCAACAATAAAAGCTCCTTCAAAAATTGTAACATTATCTCCAAAAGTGTAGCATCCTAGATTCCGAAAGCTTTTTGGTTAGAGTTTCGGGGTTAGAAATCGAATTCAGAGAGAGATTGGGAGTCTAGATAAGTTCAGGGATGAGTTGGTAAGTTTTTGAAGCCATGTGGCTTCCGTTGGAATCCTTTCGGAAGGATTCGAGTAGGCGAGCGAACGGGAAATAGGTTATGCTTATTTTCCCTGGTGCACGACCGTGCATCTTTGGTGCACGCCCGTGCGTGGCATAATATATATGTGAGCTGTGAGCTTTATGTCATTTTTCTCACCCAAGTTTTCTCTTTAGCCAAAGTTTCTCTCTTCAATTTCAGCTCCTCCTGTTCCTAGAGAGGGAATCCAGCTGCAAGAAGCTCCCAATCCGATTAGAGAGCCAAGAGATTAGAGATTTGTGAAGTTTCCCGACGCATGGCTAGAGGTAAGTGTTCTCTTACCTTTCCCTTGCGTTTCCCAGCTTGTTTGATGAGTTGTGATGTCATGGATGAGTTAATTACATGTGGAGGTAAGTTTCCCGACGCATGGCTAAAATGCAGACTGCAAAGATGCAGGTTGAAGCTGCGGATACCAAGAAGAGACTTCATAAATCCATGTAAATTCCCCACTTAAAAGAAAAACGTAATCATACATTTTTTGCTCTATGTATTTACATGTAATTGGCAAAGAAGCTGATCTTTTCACATTTAGAATTCACCCATTTAGATAATCCTTAGAAATTTATTCAATGTTAATACACAGCGAGATAATAAATACATCAAATTCCAATTTTTTTTAAAGGAAAAAACAATTACATATAATTTTTAGAATTAGCAGATGGCGGCCCTTCTAAGCGAATATAATCATACATAATTCCATTAAAAGGACCCGCGTTTATTGCTTGTGTCAGAAAGATGGTATTATCCCCGGCAAGAAGCTGATCCCCTGGCACATCAATGTTATAGAGCCAGTAGAGTCCATGGATTCCATGCCGAGCAATTGTGTTGTCATGCCCGATTTCTCCTGTTGTAAAGGTAGGAGGGTCTGCATTCGGATCATTCACCCGGACCTTCCAGAAAAAATTATTCAGACTTGTAAATTCACAAGCAACATGGAGTAGCAAGGAGTGGAATAGGAATTGAGCAATTGAGCCAGCTTCCTACCTGCAGTTCCGCAACATTTGCAGTTGCAAGAGCTATTCTCAGTTTATAGGTTCCATCCTGTTCCACAATGCCAAGATTGAACTTAATTTGCCATGTAGTTGCCTCATATGTGGTATCATCGTTTTTCCTGCATTGAAACGCAAGTTTTAGTTGTGGAATGTGTAAGACTATAATCCAAGTTAGATTGGAATCTGTTGGCGCTTGTCCCAAGTGCATAAGTTCATGAATTTAAAATTTTTCTGGGTTAGAATTCATATTGTCATTCGTTGTTTGTATTGAATATGGGAAGAGAAAAACCTTGTAACTTGAGCGAAGAACCAATCCACTCTATAGTCACTTACGTCAATGGTGTAAACCAGATCATTTTCAGGGTATAACTCTGCATATCTTTCCCATAATCCATATTGCCTAAACCTGCCAAGAAGGAGGTATTGTGGTTCTACTTTAAGATCAAATCGACATCACTCCATAACATTTATGAAAACGTTTTCCAAGTGTCGCATTAAACCGGACGCCTGCTGCTTGTGAAGGAGTAGCAGGGAAGGGCCTGTTGTATGACTTTGGTCACAATCTCAAGTTCTGCATATTCTTTTTTTTGGCTCAATGTTAACAGAGAGCTAACCTGTCAGGATGATTAACATAAAGTTTGTTGATATAATTTGGGTTAGGATCTGGAACATAAAACTCGGCCGCAGTACGATCAGGGATGCCTATTTCCCACAACGTCGGGCCATCTCTGGGAGGCTCAAATACAAGCTCACCCAAGTCAATATCACAACCTGCTTAAGTTTTTTCCAATCAAAGAGTAATTTTATGTTACAATCTAAGAAGGAAGGAATTTCATGAAATATTTAAGAAAAATACAGTACCTTCAGTTATGGTAATAACAGCAGCATTGTGATAATCTCCTACAAAACCAGAGACCCAAGCATAAAGATGGTAGTCCCCAATACGAATATCATTGATGGAAAAATAGCCATTCTCATCAGTTTCCGTCCAAAATTGGTAACCCTGATCAGAAAAACAACGCTAAAGATAACCAGCTAGTAAAGGTAACATGAATGTTAATAGAATTGAGATCAAAGATCACCTTGCATTCCCTTTGCCATGATCCTGCCTCTCCAGGGGGTGCTAATCCAACATAGGCACCGCCGACTGATATAGACTGATCGCTAACGTACCTAGTCAAAAATAAAGGATCAGAAGACAGTAAATCAGAAAAGGTAAAAAGATTCTGAAAGAAAACATGGGAAATACAAACCCGTCTCGGACTTGTAATCTGCCACTAACACTACCCCGTTCATTCCTCCCCGGAAAATCACCGGAAGCTGGGAAATTATAGGGCCAACTTTGGACTTCTGTCAGCATCTGAATTTCATCTCAGTTTAGTCAGAGTGGGAAGTATATGTAACATGATTAAGCGAAAAAGGGAGAAGGTACAACGTAAATGCGTTAGACCTGCTCTTTGGCATCCTCCCATAACCAGAGAGCATCATCGATATCCAACAAAGTGTTGATATAGAAAAACACAGGACCAAAAACTTTCTTCCATTCCTCACCCTGATCGAGCTTGAGTACCAGATCCTGTCCTGAGTAATGAGCGCTGAGAAACATCTGATGATAACATTTTTAATAAAGGTACACTTAATCAGACACAATAACTTCTAACTTCCATGATGAATTAAAATCTGAAAAGTGATGTCACCCAAGGACCAGAATTCAAAGAAGTTTAGTCTAGGGAAGCACTCACTGCTAGAGTGAAGGGACCAACATGTGATGTTAGGTTCTGTTTGAGTGGTCCACCTGATCGAAACTCGTTGCTGGGATTTATATGCCAGAATCCCACTGGAGGGTCATTGCATATCCACCCATGGACTAGAAGATGTCTGTTCTCACGTGAATATTGGTATTTGTCATCCACCTAGCATGACAGACAACTTACTATGATTAGATTATGAAAATATTGAAAGACATAGAGCGACAATGAGGGAAATGGGCGCAGAAGGAATACCTCTCCTTTGAACTCTGGCTCTATAGGGTTGACTAGCAGGACAGCTTCTGGGGTTGCCAGTTCTTTGCATCTTTTCGGTAGCCGGTCGTCCGGTAGTGGCATGTGTCTTTGCCTGTTATCTGCTATTGCCATGTACTGAAATCTGATCGTTCAAAATATAGAATCATTGACCATGCACTTGGCCATCATAAGTTTTCTTGCTAGGATAATAAAATACAAATATAATCTAGAGGCCAGGTTTTCCTTTTCAAGCAACTGCCATAAGAGACCAAACCAAAGGGAAAAGGAACTGATATTCCCCAATATTATGAAAAGGACTTGGAACTTGGGTAGCACAAATCGGCATGGGCAACTATTTAGTATATAAACTAAAGGCGATTTGCGTACTTGTCTTTTCTAAGCTGGAATACAATCCTTGTCTGGGGAATGTTGATGCCGGGCCATTCCTCCAAATGTTCATAGATCGCATAGGAGTAAAAGCCCGAGATATTACGAAGCATTATATATCTGAAAATTCATTAATAAAATCAATGTTTATATTATCTATCGTGTCCTTTTGAGCTAAAAATGTGTAAAAAATTTATACTAAAACCTTTTATCGATATTAAGGGGAGCGAACTTGCCCTCCTGGGATGCATCCCACATCCTTTTGAAGGATATCTCTACCTGCTCCTCATTCTCTACTATGACGCTGAAACTCTCTCCATCGATCCTGCAAAGCAGCAGCTTTTCTGCTTAGAAAATATTGTGGAACTAGTAGGATAATGCAGATATTCAACATACAATTCAAATGTTCCCGTTGTTCCAGTGCTCCCTGTTTTGCTCCAAACAACATCCCAGTACCCTCTATTATTCTCCTTATTACGAACTTCAAGCAGATTATCAATGCCATAGCATTTTAATCCAGTCACATGTCCCGCTGGTTTGGATACCGTCACTTGGAGAATGCCGTTTTCCATCACCACCTATTTAACAGGAAGTTTAAAGACAAACATAGCAGGTGTCACCAGTTTTTTCTCAGGAGGATTTTCAAGGTAGCATAGACAAAATATTCTAGAAAAAGAAGAAAAAGCAATGATGCACATGGTGATCATAGATATGCAACTGCACTCCTGGTGCTGACATGTTCAGTTTCCTGGAAACTTGTTGGTGCAGAGATGATCTCAATTTGGGTAATGAAGCAGCACAAATTTTCTGAAATTTTAATTTAGTATAGCTACTAGGTGGAGTTCTCCAAAACTCTTATAAAGTCTTTCAGTGGTTTGCTTGAACTAGAAACCAAGATTACTTTATGGATTCACTTGTTAGTAAATTCTTTACTCAGTCGCCACCAGTACTTTCTGTAGCATGTTACAGAGGCGTGCAAGAATCGCCATGTGCTTTAACTAAAGCAGTCCGAATCATCAACTTTGTGTGCGACATAAATAATCCAACATTAGGACTTCTACGAAACCTCAACAGAATGCATATGTGTTGTTCATAAAATCTGCAATTTTAAGTCATTTTAAATTTTGCTTTTGCTTCAAATACTGCCTATTAACTCAACATCATCAATAGTTGCTTTTGCTGGTGACGATTAATGTGCAGGTGAAACCTACTCCTTGATTATTGTACCTAGATAATGCATATCAATTTAAGAGTTTTTATGGCTTTAGACGATAATTATTTTTTTATCCTATAGTAATATAAATGTGTCAGATAAATTCAAAGTAAAACTGTTTTTTTTGGGCTTCAGACTATATCTTAAATCGATTTTGACTTTGTTGTCATGTAATAGAGATATCTAATATATACCTATTATCTCAACGACTTGACACATTATTATAAATGCTTAGACAACTTATACAAACTAAACTTTTATAGTCACATAATATGAATCAATAGATTCCTTCCTTGATAAAGTGGGAAAAATATATATTTTTTAAGTAATAATAGATGTTGGTAATTCAATCATGATAATTTATTCACTATAAAACGAAGTATTCAAATTTTTGGAAAAAACATTTAAATATAATCATCATCTTGTTGATCAAATTAGGTATGTTGTATTCAATGAAAGGTAACTATATCATTCTAAAAACAAATTAAGTGTAAAGTAATTGAACTAGTAAAAAAATGCATCCTATTGAATGTTAAACGATAGTGCTACACCGAACCGTCTCTAGTGTGTATGTAATGATTTTAAATGTATATATATCTCTTCAACTGGATGAATACACAAACCAAGAAAAATCTCTAGACATCATGTGCCCCTAAATGACGATAATGTCTTCTCCAACTGCGTATAAAAACTAAAAGGGACAAAAACAAGAAAACTATACTTTTTTTTTTTTGATGATTCTCTAAACAAGAAAGACATTATCTGTATTCTCTCTAGAATTTCTCAAAAATCTCTGAGACTTGAAGGGATATCTAAAGCCCTTAAAACAAAAAAATAACAACAAAATATTGGCCAAAAATTGAACTTTCAAGATCCCTTTTGATTGAGAATCAAAGTTTTGGATTAAAACATATATAAAATAAATTGATTATGAAACATATTATCATATAAAGGCTCTAGCAATGTGAGTTCCTAACTGAATGCTTCCACAAATTCTCACAAAATAACAAGGCTCTTATTTGTCCACATGAAAGCATCACATGGAAGCATTAAAAAACCATTAAATAATAGTGAAGCTAATAAGGACACAAGCCTATCAAACTTCTATAAACAACAGGCTCAACCTTAAGATAACCATCATTCTTAACTTCTAATTTAGCACTAAATGATTGTCAACTCTTTTTGCGTTCTCCATGCTAAACCTTTTTACTATCTCCTTAGCATATTTCTCCTGACTGATAAAAGTGTATGAATTTAATTGTACTACTTCAATGCCTAGGAAAAAATTTAGTTTCCTTAAGTCAGTCATTTCAAATGCATTTTGTATTTCCAACTTTAGCTAAGTGATCATTTTTGCATTACTTTTAATAATCAGAAGATCATCCACATAAATAGACACTATTAGCACACCATCATTTATTGACTTCACATACAATGTAGATTTATTTAAGTTTTTTACAAGACCACTATTTTTACTCATCTTCATGGCATGAGATATGGTTTCAGTTAAAAGAATAAAAATAAGTTATATTTAGAATAATAAGCAAAGAGAATAAATACAATTTAGAATGCATAAATCATGAGAATAGTTAAATTGAACTCAGATGAGAGTTCAGATTAGAGTTTTGCTTGGGTTAGAAAGAAATAAAAAATGCTTACTGAATGAGTTATCACTCACATATTTCTTTTTCCTTCTTCTTTGCAGGTCAGTTAGATAGGAGCTGCTAAGGCTTGGGTTAACTATAGCTGAAGGGAAAAAGGCTCCAGTTTTGATTTCAGAAGGCTTGTTGGGGTTTCCTGTGTGTGCAGTTTTCAAACCATGCTTATACAAACGCATGCATGTATTTTTGTACATCACATACATGTACATATAACCTCTCATATATGTATACATATAAGTGTATATATGTGTGTGTGTCTATTATAAGTTTTTAAACTCATCACTTTATTGTTTATTATTTTTAGCTTCCGTTTGCATACTTTTCAGTCAGTCAGTTTTTGTAGGATTCCCGCTATGTATATCAATTTAAGTATTTTCTTACTAGTAAATAAATAAATAGTTCACTTATTCATATAAACAAGTATAAGGTCTAGTAACAGTGATATATGCAATAATGAGTCTTATAATAATGTCTTCTTCAATTGTGTATAAAAACTAAAAGGGATAAAAGCAAGAAAAAATATATATTTTTTTTAAATTTTTCTGACTATTCTCCAAACAAGAGAGACATTATTTGCATTCTCTCTAGAATTCCTTAAAAATCTTTGAGACTTGAAGGGATATCTAAAGCCTTTAAAACAAAAAAAATAGCAGTAACATATTGGCAAAAAATTGAACTTTCAAGATCCCTTTTGATTGACAATCAAGGTTTTGGATCAAAATATATATAAAATAAATTGGTCACGAAACATATTATCATATAAAGTCTCTAACAATATGAGTTCCCAACTAAATGCTTCCACAAAATCTCACTAAGTAACAAGGCTCCCACTTATCCACATGAAAGCATCACATAGAAGCATTAAAAAACCACTAAATAATGGTGAAGCTACCAAGGACACAAGTCTATCAAACTTTTATAAATGGCAGGTTCAACCTTAGGAAAATCATCATTCTTATTCAACTTCTGATTTAGCACTAAAGGATTGTTAACTCGTTTTGCATTTTCCATGCCTAACCTTTTTACTATCTCCTTAGCATATATCTCTTGGCTGATAAAAGTGTATGAATCTGATTGTATTACTTTAATGCTTAGGAAAAAATTTAGTTTCCCTAAGTCAGTCATTTCAAATGCATTTTGCATTTTCGACTTCAGCCAAGTGATCAGTTTTGCATTACTTCTTATCATCAGAAGATCATCCATATAAATAGACACTATTAGTATACCATTATTTACTAACTTCACATACAATGTAGCTTCATTCAAGTTTTTTGCAAAACCAAGTTTCAACACGTTTGTATTTACACTACTATACCAAGCTCTTGGAGCCTGTTTCAGGCCATATAAGGCATTTTTCAGCAAACACACCTTTCTTTCTTCTCCTTTCTTCATAAACTCAGGAGCCTTCTATACATACTCTTCTTTATTTAAATCACCATTAACAAATGTTGATTTGACATCTAGTTGATGAAAAAAGTAACCCTTATGAGTAGTCAATGCAATTAAAAGTTTAATATTATCAAATCTTACAACTGATACAAAGGTTTCAGAATAGTTTTCATCCTCTTTGTATACATAGCCTTTTACCATTAGCCTTGCCTTTAGCTTATTTATAGAATCATCAACATTTAGTTTTGTCATATAAATCCATTTGACCGCTATGACATGCTTATTAAGTGGTCTATTAACCAGTTTCCAAATCTCGTTTTTTTTAGATCTTTTTATCTCCTCTTGCATTGCTACCCGCAAACTAGGAACTTTGAAAGTTCTTCATAATTTGCAAGATAAAACATTACTTGCTATAAATATTACTAAGTGATTTCATCTTGATTACTTTGTCTTCTTCATCACTATAACTTTGCTCCTCACCTTTTATTGTTTTATCACTTTGCAAGCTTGGTTCCTTTTTTACCTTTCTCACTGTATTAGTTCCCTAATTCCATACTGAATCTTCATCAAACTTTAAATCTGTGTGAATGCTAATTCTTCCAGTTGAAGGGTGATATGCTCTATATGCCTTTGACTTGTCAATGTAGCCTACAAATATGCCTAGTTCAACCTTCTTGCTCAGTTTTTCTCTCTTTACTTTTGGTATGTAAGTCTAGCAAACATAGCCAAATATTCTCACATAATTTATATTTGGCTTTGAATCAAACCAAGCTTTATAAAGCTTTTATTGATAGCCTATTAAGCAAATGAATTACAGTATTTATTGCTTCTACCCAAAATTTCTTTAGCAAATTGCTCTTAAACAAAAGGCATCTTCCAATCTCCATCACAGTCTTATTTTTCCTTTCACTCACCCTATTTTGTTAAAGAGTATAAAGAGTAGTAAGTTGATGTTTAATGCCATTTTCTTTGCAAAATTTCTCAAATCTTTCATAGGTATATTCTCCTCTATTGTCACTTCTTATTATTCTTGATTTGCATCCACATTCATTCTTTACAAACTTCTTAAAGCTCATAAACACATCAATAACTTCAGATTTTAATTTCATGAAATAAACCCAACACATTATACTAAAATCATCTATAAACAACATAAAATACCTATTGCCATTTAAAGAATTTTCTGTTTTTGGTTGTGTACCAATTGCAGCTTCTTTTTGGCCTTTCATGCTTTATTCTTTGAAAAAGAAAGCCTTGTTTGCTTTCCTAATCGACAAGCTTCATACACTTTTTTCATCATTGCCACCTTTGGCATACCAACAACAAGCTTTTTTTCATTCATCAATTTGAGTCCATTTTCATGAAAATGGCCTAATCTTTTACGTTATTTAGTTGACTCATCATCACTACTAATAAGTGTTTGAGCATTCAAATCACTTAACTCTAAGCAAAAACTTTTGTACATCATATCAACCATTATTACCTCTACTCTATTTGAATTATACATCTAGCCTTTTTATTGTCAAATTTTAGAAGATAATTCTTTTCTAACATTTGACTAATACTTAATAAATTAAGAGTTACACCAGGAACAAGTAACATATAATTGATCATTATTGTACCTAATATTATATTGATAGTAACTGTGTCTACTCCTTTCACAGGTAATAGCTCTCTATTTTTAATTTGACATTGGAAATTATGTTCTTTTTTAAATGAATAAACAAGCTTTCATCTAAGGTCATATGATTGGTGCATCCACAGTCCATTAACCAATTTTGAGATTAGTTTAGGGTTTTCCTTCTATTGCAAAATTTCATCTAATGAATGGGTGCTCTTCAGATTGCTTTTCCTTCTATTGCAAATTTTCAGCAACTTATGCATGTTGCTTAGTCTTTTTTCCCTTATTTTTTCATACTTTTTCCATATCACCAAACTCTTTACACCTTCTTCATTGAATCTCAGGCCTATACCAATTGTACTTTTTTGAATGATTGTTTTTCTTTTTTGCAATGTAGGCAACGTGAGAATCTGTTTTTCTTCCTTTTTTGCTTCTTATCATAGCTCTTCTTCTTTTCCTTCCCTTTCTTACTAGTTGCTTATTTGAACTAGAACCAATTTGCATTTTTGTTGTTTGGCCAACAATAAAAGCTCCTTCAAAAATTGTAACATTATCTCCAAAAGCTTGTCTCAATTCCACAACTTGTAGGGAGTTAGACAATTTTGAAATGATCATGGTGCGTCTATCCTTTGAATCTTCCAATGAATAAATCTTTGCTTCAAACCTTTTAGGTAGACTTACCAACACATGTTCCACAACTTTATTTTTGGAAATAGTTTCTCCAAGAAGAGTAAGTTGGTTTACTATCTTCATAAGCTTATCAATGAAACTCTTGACTAATTCTAGCTCCTTCATTCTCAGCAAAGCAAATTCCCTTTTCAAATTGGAAATTTGCATTTGCTTAGATTTTTCACTGCCATGGAACTCTAATTTCAGTTTATGCCATGCCTCATTTACTATTTCACAAGCCATAAATTTTGCAAACATAATTTTTGATACTGTAGAATGGATACAAGCCAATGCTCTCAGAATAATGCTTATTTTGGTTTAGTGTAGGATTCTTAGGCAGTGGATTTGGCTGCTTATCCAACTCAACTACATCCAAAAAATTGAAAGCTTTTAAATAGGTTTTCATCTTTATTACTCAGGTTGCATAATTTTCACCAGAAAAAATTGGTGCAAACACCCCTATAAAGTTATTAGAAGCCATAGGTATAATTTGAGTTCCTTCTTTCTAACATACAAGTGTTTTTCCTTGACACAAACCCTTACAAAGGCAAAGTGCTTTGATACCAAATATTGGTTTCTTGAGTGGGAAAGTGTATGTAAAGTGAGTGAAAAACTGAAAAAACAGATAAGACAGGAAAAATGTTGAAATAGTTGAGTTTTTTGATAATCATCTATATTCTTTCATTATTTGTATCCATATTTATACTTCATTTTTTTACATCAAACATGTATACAACAACTCAAATTAAGCTAGGTCATTCATTCTCTCACAATCACAATTAAGAGTTAACCAAACCTCATCGAAGTCCACCAAACATACCTACTACAATTTTATTTGGTTGCATTCTAACTAGAAATCTTACAAAATGTTAAGGAGGTTTATCATAAGTTTATGGCTTCAAAATAATCTGCACTAATTTCATATTTCTGCAACTAGTTTTAGCATTCATCATTATTTATTGGTTTTGATTGAGCTTGAATGCCATCCTGATATTGTTTACGTTAAAAGGAGGCCAGTCTTTTTAATACTCGAAAATGGTGAAACTGTAAAAACCTGAAGAACTGCGAAACATTATTAACCTGGAAAATCATTCCCACCATCAGTTTTTTATTGCTGATTGATATATCAATGTTTACAACAATTAGATATTAATTTGACCGCACAAGAAAATGGGGTAAACGGCAAAGAAGGTGACAGCAAGAAGTGAGAAGGAAGCCACAGAAGCTAAAATGCAGACTGCAAAGATGCAGGTTGAAGCTGCGGATACCAAGAAGAGACTTCATAAATCCATGTAAATTCCCCACTTAAAAGAAAAACGTAATCATACATTTTTTGCTCTATGTATTTACATGTAATTGGCAAAGAAGCTGATCTTTTCACATTTAGAATTCACCCATTTAGATAATCCTTAGAAATTTATTCAATGTTAATACACAGCGAGATAATAAATACATCAAATTCCAATTTTTTTTAAAGGAAAAAACAATTACATATAATTTTTAGAATTAGCAGATGGCGGCCCTTCTAAGCGAATATAATCATACATAATTCCATTAAAAGGACCCGCGTTTATTGCTTGTGTCAGAAAGATGGTATTATCCCCGGCAAGAAGCTGATCCCCTGGCACATCAATGTTATAGAGCCAGTAGAGTCCATGGATTCCATGCCGAGCAATTGTGTTGTCATGCCCGATTTCTCCTGTTGTAAAGGTAGGAGGGTCTGCATTCGGATCATTCACCCGGACCTTCCAGAAAAAATTATTCAGACTTGTAAATTCACAAGCAACATGGAGTAGCAAGGAGTGGAATAGGAATTGAGCAATTGAGCCAGCTTCCTACCTGCAGTTCCGCAACATTTGCAGTTGCAAGAGCTATTCTCAGTTTATAGGTTCCATCCTGTTCCACAATGCCAAGATTGAACTTAATTTGCCATGTAGTTGCCTCATATGTGGTATCATCGTTTTTCCTGCATTGAAACGCAAGTTTTAGTTGTGGAATGTGTAAGACTATAATCCAAGTTAGATTGGAATCTGTTGGCGCTTGTCCCAAGTGCATAAGTTCATGAATTTAAAATTTTTCTGGGTTAGAATTCATATTGTCATTCGTTGTTTGTATTGAATATGGGAAGAGAAAAACCTTGTAACTTGAGCGAAGAACCAATCCACTCTATAGTCACTTACGTCAATGGTGTAAACCAGATCATTTTCAGGGTATAACTCTGCATATCTTTCCCATAATCCATATTGCCTAAACCTGCCAAGAAGGAGGTATTGTGGTTCTACTTTAAGATCAAATCGACATCACTCCATAACATTTATGAAAACGTTTTCCAAGTGTCGCATTAAACCGGACGCCTGCTGCTTGTGAAGGAGTAGCAGGGAAGGGCCTGTTGTATGACTTTGGTCACAATCTCAAGTTCTGCATATTCTTTTTTTTGGCTCAATGTTAACAGAGAGCTAACCTGTCAGGATGATTAACATAAAGTTTGTTGATATAATTTGGGTTAGGATCTGGAACATAAAACTCGGCCGCAGTACGATCAGGGATGCCTATTTCCCACAACGTCGGGCCATCTCTGGGAGGCTCAAATACAAGCTCACCCAAGTCAATATCACAACCTGCTTAAGTTTTTTCCAATCAAAGAGTAATTTTATGTTACAATCTAAGAAGGAAGGAATTTCATGAAATATTTAAGAAAAATACAGTACCTTCAGTTATGGTAATAACAGCAGCATTGTGATAATCTCCTACAAAACCAGAGACCCAAGCATAAAGATGGTAGTCCCCAATACGAATATCATTGATGGAAAAATAGCCATTCTCATCAGTTTCCGTCCAAAATTGGTAACCCTGATCAGAAAAACAACGCTAAAGATAACCAGCTAGTAAAGGTAACATGAATGTTAATAGAATTGAGATCAAAGATCACCTTGCATTCCCTTTGCCATGATCCTGCCTCTCCAGGGGGTGCTAATCCAACATAGGCACCGCCGACTGATATAGACTGATCGCTAACGTACCTAGTCAAAAATAAAGGATCAGAAGACAGTAAATCAGAAAAGGTAAAAAGATTCTGAAAGAAAACATGGGAAATACAAACCCGTCTCGGACTTGTAATCTGCCACTAACACTACCCCGTTCATTCCTCCCCGGAAAATCACCGGAAGCTGGGAAATTATAGGGCCAACTTTGGACTTCTGTCAGCATCTGAATTTCATCTCAGTTTAGTCAGAGTGGGAAGTATATGTAACATGATTAAGCGAAAAAGGGAGAAGGTACAACGTAAATGCGTTAGACCTGCTCTTTGGCATCCTCCCATAACCAGAGAGCATCATCGATATCCAACAAAGTGTTGATATAGAAAAACACAGGACCAAAAACTTTCTTCCATTCCTCACCCTGATCGAGCTTGAGTACCAGATCCTGTCCTGAGTAATGAGCGCTGAGAAACATCTGATGATAACATTTTTAATAAAGGTACACTTAATCAGACACAATAACTTCTAACTTCCATGATGAATTAAAATCTGAAAAGTGATGTCACCCAAGGACCAGAATTCAAAGAAGTTTAGTCTAGGGAAGCACTCACTGCTAGAGTGAAGGGACCAACATGTGATGTTAGGTTCTGTTTGAGTGGTCCACCTGATCGAAACTCGTTGCTGGGATTTATATGCCAGAATCCCACTGGAGGGTCATTGCATATCCACCCATGGACTAGAAGATGTCTGTTCTCACGTGAATATTGGTATTTGTCATCCACCTAGCATGACAGACAACTTACTATGATTAGATTATGAAAATATTGAAAGACATAGAGCGACAATGAGGGAAATGGGCGCAGAAGGAATACCTCTCCTTTGAACTCTGGCTCTATAGGGTTGACTAGCAGGACAGCTTCTGGGGTTGCCAGTTCTTTGCATCTTTTCGGTAGCCGGTCGTCCGGTAGTGGCATGTGTCTTTGCCTGTTATCTGCTATTGCCATGTACTGAAATCTGATCGTTCAAAATATAGAATCATTGACCATGCACTTGGCCATCATAAGTTTTCTTGCTAGGATAATAAAATACAAATATAATCTAGAGGCCAGGTTTTCCTTTTCAAGCAACTGCCATAAGAGACCAAACCAAAGGGAAAAGGAACTGATATTCCCCAATATTATGAAAAGGACTTGGAACTTGGGTAGCACAAATCGGCATGGGCAACTATTTAGTATATAAACTAAAGGCGATTTGCGTACTTGTCTTTTCTAAGCTGGAATACAATCCTTGTCTGGGGAATGTTGATGCCGGGCCATTCCTCCAAATGTTCATAGATCGCATAGGAGTAAAAGCCCGAGATATTACGAAGCATTATATATCTGAAAATTCATTAATAAAATCAATGTTTATATTATCTATCGTGTCCTTTTGAGCTAAAAATGTGTAAAAAATTTATACTAAAACCTTTTATCGATATTAAGGGGAGCGAACTTGCCCTCCTGGGATGCATCCCACATCCTTTTGAAGGATATCTCTACCTGCTCCTCATTCTCTACTATGACGCTGAAACTCTCTCCATCGATCCTGCAAAGCAGCAGCTTTTCTGCTTAGAAAATATTGTGGAACTAGTAGGATAATGCAGATATTCAACATACAATTCAAATGTTCCCGTTGTTCCAGTGCTCCCTGTTTTGCTCCAAACAACATCCCAGTACCCTCTATTATTCTCCTTATTACGAACTTCAAGCAGATTATCAATGCCATAGCATTTTAATCCAGTCACATGTCCCGCTGGTTTGGATACCGTCACTTGGAGAATGCCGTTTTCCATCACCACCTATTTAACAGGAAGTTTAAAGACAAACATAGCAGGTGTCACCAGTTTTTTCTCAGGAGGATTTTCAAGGTAGCATAGACAAAATATTCTAGAAAAAGAAGAAAAAGCAATGATGCACATGGTGATCATAGATATGCAACTGCACTCCTGGTGCTGACATGTTCAGTTTCCTGGAAACTTGTTGGTGCAGAGATGATCTCAATTTGGGTAATGAAGCAGCACAAATTTTCTGAAATTTTAATTTAGTATAGCTACTAGGTGGAGTTCTCCAAAACTCTTATAAAGTCTTTCAGTGGTTTGCTTGAACTAGAAACCAAGATTACTTTATGGATTCACTTGTTAGTAAATTCTTTACTCAGTCGCCACCAGTACTTTCTGTAGCATGTTACAGAGGCGTGCAAGAATCGCCATGTGCTTTAACTAAAGCAGTCCGAATCATCAACTTTGTGTGCGACATAAATAATCCAACATTAGGACTTCTACGAAACCTCAACAGAATGCATATGTGTTGTTCATAAAATCTGCAATTTTAAGTCATTTTAAATTTTGCTTTTGCTTCAAATACTGCCTATTAACTCAACATCATCAATAGTTGCTTTTGCTGGTGACGATTAATGTGCAGGTGAAACCTACTCCTTGATTATTGTACCTAGATAATGCATATCAATTTAAGAGTTTTTATGGCTTTAGACGATAATTATTTTTTTATCCTATAGTAATATAAATGTGTCAGATAAATTCAAAGTAAAACTGTTTTTTTTGGGCTTCAGACTATATCTTAAATCGATTTTGACTTTGTTGTCATGTAATAGAGATATCTAATATATACCTATTATCTCAACGACTTGACACATTATTATAAATGCTTAGACAACTTATACAAACTAAACTTTTATAGTCACATAATATGAATCAATAGATTCCTTCCTTGATAAAGTGGGAAAAATATATATTTTTTAAGTAATAATAGATGTTGGTAATTCAATCATGATAATTTATTCACTATAAAACGAAGTATTCAAATTTTTGGAAAAAACATTTAAATATAATCATCATCTTGTTGATCAAATTAGGTATGTTGTATTCAATGAAAGGTAACTATATCATTCTAAAAACAAATTAAGTGTAAAGTAATTGAACTAGTAAAAAAATGCATCCTATTGAATGTTAAACGATAGTGCTACACCGAACCGTCTCTAGTGTGTATGTAATGATTTTAAATGTATATATATCTCTTCAACTGGATGAATACACAAACCAAGAAAAATCTCTAGACATCATGTGCCCCTAAATGACGATAATGTCTTCTCCAACTGCGTATAAAAACTAAAAGGGACAAAAACAAGAAAACTATACTTTTTTTTTTTTGATGATTCTCTAAACAAGAAAGACATTATCTGTATTCTCTCTAGAATTTCTCAAAAATCTCTGAGACTTGAAGGGATATCTAAAGCCCTTAAAACAAAAAAATAACAACAAAATATTGGCCAAAAATTGAACTTTCAAGATCCCTTTTGATTGAGAATCAAAGTTTTGGATTAAAACATATATAAAATAAATTGATTATGAAACATATTATCATATAAAGGCTCTAGCAATGTGAGTTCCTAACTGAATGCTTCCACAAATTCTCACAAAATAACAAGGCTCTTATTTGTCCACATGAAAGCATCACATGGAAGCATTAAAAAACCATTAAATAATAGTGAAGCTAATAAGGACACAAGCCTATCAAACTTCTATAAACAACAGGCTCAACCTTAAGATAACCATCATTCTTAACTTCTAATTTAGCACTAAATGATTGTCAACTCTTTTTGCGTTCTCCATGCTAAACCTTTTTACTATCTCCTTAGCATATTTCTCCTGACTGATAAAAGTGTATGAATTTAATTGTACTACTTCAATGCCTAGGAAAAAATTTAGTTTCCTTAAGTCAGTCATTTCAAATGCATTTTGTATTTCCAACTTTAGCTAAGTGATCATTTTTGCATTACTTTTAATAATCAGAAGATCATCCACATAAATAGACACTATTAGCACACCATCATTTATTGACTTCACATACAATGTAGATTTATTTAAGTTTTTTACAAGACCACTATTTTTACTCATCTTCATGGCATGAGATATGGTTTCAGTTAAAAGAATAAAAATAAGTTATATTTAGAATAATAAGCAAAGAGAATAAATACAATTTAGAATGCATAAATCATGAGAATAGTTAAATTGAACTCAGATGAGAGTTCAGATTAGAGTTTTGCTTGGGTTAGAAAGAAATAAAAAATGCTTACTGAATGAGTTATCACTCACATATTTCTTTTTCCTTCTTCTTTGCAGGTCAGTTAGATAGGAGCTGCTAAGGCTTGGGTTAACTATAGCTGAAGGGAAAAAGGCTCCAGTTTTGATTTCAGAAGGCTTGTTGGGGTTTCCTGTGTGTGCAGTTTTCAAACCATGCTTATACAAACGCATGCATGTATTTTTGTACATCACATACATGTACATATAACCTCTCATATATGTATACATATAAGTGTATATATGTGTGTGTGTCTATTATAAGTTTTTAAACTCATCACTTTATTGTTTATTATTTTTAGCTTCCGTTTGCATACTTTTCAGTCAGTCAGTTTTTGTAGGATTCCCGCTATGTATATCAATTTAAGTATTTTCTTACTAGTAAATAAATAAATAGTTCACTTATTCATATAAACAAGTATAAGGTCTAGTAACAGTGATATATGCAATAATGAGTCTTATAATAATGTCTTCTTCAATTGTGTATAAAAACTAAAAGGGATAAAAGCAAGAAAAAATATATATTTTTTTTAAATTTTTCTGACTATTCTCCAAACAAGAGAGACATTATTTGCATTCTCTCTAGAATTCCTTAAAAATCTTTGAGACTTGAAGGGATATCTAAAGCCTTTAAAACAAAAAAAATAGCAGTAACATATTGGCAAAAAATTGAACTTTCAAGATCCCTTTTGATTGACAATCAAGGTTTTGGATCAAAATATATATAAAATAAATTGGTCACGAAACATATTATCATATAAAGTCTCTAACAATATGAGTTCCCAACTAAATGCTTCCACAAAATCTCACTAAGTAACAAGGCTCCCACTTATCCACATGAAAGCATCACATAGAAGCATTAAAAAACCACTAAATAATGGTGAAGCTACCAAGGACACAAGTCTATCAAACTTTTATAAATGGCAGGTTCAACCTTAGGAAAATCATCATTCTTATTCAACTTCTGATTTAGCACTAAAGGATTGTTAACTCGTTTTGCATTTTCCATGCCTAACCTTTTTACTATCTCCTTAGCATATATCTCTTGGCTGATAAAAGTGTATGAATCTGATTGTATTACTTTAATGCTTAGGAAAAAATTTAGTTTCCCTAAGTCAGTCATTTCAAATGCATTTTGCATTTTCGACTTCAGCCAAGTGATCAGTTTTGCATTACTTCTTATCATCAGAAGATCATCCATATAAATAGACACTATTAGTATACCATTATTTACTAACTTCACATACAATGTAGCTTCATTCAAGTTTTTTGCAAAACCAAGTTTCAACACGTTTGTATTTACACTACTATACCAAGCTCTTGGAGCCTGTTTCAGGCCATATAAGGCATTTTTCAGCAAACACACCTTTCTTTCTTCTCCTTTCTTCATAAACTCAGGAGCCTTCTATACATACTCTTCTTTATTTAAATCACCATTAACAAATGTTGATTTGACATCTAGTTGATGAAAAAAGTAACCCTTATGAGTAGTCAATGCAATTAAAAGTTTAATATTATCAAATCTTACAACTGATACAAAGGTTTCAGAATAGTTTTCATCCTCTTTGTATACATAGCCTTTTACCATTAGCCTTGCCTTTAGCTTATTTATAGAATCATCAACATTTAGTTTTGTCATATAAATCCATTTGACCGCTATGACATGCTTATTAAGTGGTCTATTAACCAGTTTCCAAATCTCGTTTTTTTTAGATCTTTTTATCTCCTCTTGCATTGCTACCCGCAAACTAGGAACTTTGAAAGTTCTTCATAATTTGCAAGATAAAACATTACTTGCTATAAATATTACTAAGTGATTTCATCTTGATTACTTTGTCTTCTTCATCACTATAACTTTGCTCCTCACCTTTTATTGTTTTATCACTTTGCAAGCTTGGTTCCTTTTTTACCTTTCTCACTGTATTAGTTCCCTAATTCCATACTGAATCTTCATCAAACTTTAAATCTGTGTGAATGCTAATTCTTCCAGTTGAAGGGTGATATGCTCTATATGCCTTTGACTTGTCAATGTAGCCTACAAATATGCCTAGTTCAACCTTCTTGCTCAGTTTTTCTCTCTTTACTTTTGGTATGTAAGTCTAGCAAACATAGCCAAATATTCTCACATAATTTATATTTGGCTTTGAATCAAACCAAGCTTTATAAAGCTTTTATTGATAGCCTATTAAGCAAATGAATTACAGTATTTATTGCTTCTACCCAAAATTTCTTTAGCAAATTGCTCTTAAACAAAAGGCATCTTCCAATCTCCATCACAGTCTTATTTTTCCTTTCACTCACCCTATTTTGTTAAAGAGTATAAAGAGTAGTAAGTTGATGTTTAATGCCATTTTCTTTGCAAAATTTCTCAAATCTTTCATAGGTATATTCTCCTCTATTGTCACTTCTTATTATTCTTGATTTGCATCCACATTCATTCTTTACAAACTTCTTAAAGCTCATAAACACATCAATAACTTCAGATTTTAATTTCATGAAATAAACCCAACACATTATACTAAAATCATCTATAAACAACATAAAATACCTATTGCCATTTAAAGAATTTTCTGTTTTTGGTTGTGTACCAATTGCAGCTTCTTTTTGGCCTTTCATGCTTTATTCTTTGAAAAAGAAAGCCTTGTTTGCTTTCCTAATCGACAAGCTTCATACACTTTTTTCATCATTGCCACCTTTGGCATACCAACAACAAGCTTTTTTTCATTCATCAATTTGAGTCCATTTTCATGAAAATGGCCTAATCTTTTACGTTATTTAGTTGACTCATCATCACTACTAATAAGTGTTTGAGCATTCAAATCACTTAACTCTAAGCAAAAACTTTTGTACATCATATCAACCATTATTACCTCTACTCTATTTGAATTATACATCTAGCCTTTTTATTGTCAAATTTTAGAAGATAATTCTTTTCTAACATTTGACTAATACTTAATAAATTAAGAGTTACACCAGGAACAAGTAACATATAATTGATCATTATTGTACCTAATATTATATTGATAGTAACTGTGTCTACTCCTTTCACAGGTAATAGCTCTCTATTTTTAATTTGACATTGGAAATTATGTTCTTTTTTAAATGAATAAACAAGCTTTCATCTAAGGTCATATGATTGGTGCATCCACAGTCCATTAACCAATTTTGAGATTAGTTTAGGGTTTTCCTTCTATTGCAAAATTTCATCTAATGAATGGGTGCTCTTCAGATTGCTTTTCCTTCTATTGCAAATTTTCAGCAACTTATGCATGTTGCTTAGTCTTTTTTCCCTTATTTTTTCATACTTTTTCCATATCACCAAACTCTTTACACCTTCTTCATTGAATCTCAGGCCTATACCAATTGTACTTTTTTGAATGATTGTTTTTCTTTTTTGCAATGTAGGCAACGTGAGAATCTGTTTTTCTTCCTTTTTTGCTTCTTATCATAGCTCTTCTTCTTTTCCTTCCCTTTCTTACTAGTTGCTTATTTGAACTAGAACCAATTTGCATTTTTGTTGTTTGGCCAACAATAAAAGCTCCTTCAAAAATTGTAACATTATCTCCAAAAGCTTGTCTCAATTCCACAACTTGTAGGGAGTTAGACAATTTTGAAATGATCATGGTGCGTCTATCCTTTGAATCTTCCAATGAATAAATCTTTGCTTCAAACCTTTTAGGTAGACTTACCAACACATGTTCCACAACTTTATTTTTGGAAATAGTTTCTCCAAGAAGAGTAAGTTGGTTTACTATCTTCATAAGCTTATCAATGAAACTCTTGACTAATTCTAGCTCCTTCATTCTCAGCAAAGCAAATTCCCTTTTCAAATTGGAAATTTGCATTTGCTTAGATTTTTCACTGCCATGGAACTCTAATTTCAGTTTATGCCATGCCTCATTTACTATTTCACAAGCCATAAATTTTGCAAACATAATTTTTGATACTGTAGAATGGATACAAGCCAATGCTCTCAGAATAATGCTTATTTTGGTTTAGTGTAGGATTCTTAGGCAGTGGATTTGGCTGCTTATCCAACTCAACTACATCCAAAAAATTGAAAGCTTTTAAATAGGTTTTCATCTTTATTACTCAGGTTGCATAATTTTCACCAGAAAAAATTGGTGCAAACACCCCTATAAAGTTATTAGAAGCCATAGGTATAATTTGAGTTCCTTCTTTCTAACATACAAGTGTTTTTCCTTGACACAAACCCTTACAAAGGCAAAGTGCTTTGATACCAAATATTGGTTTCTTGAGTGGGAAAGTGTATGTAAAGTGAGTGAAAAACTGAAAAAACAGATAAGACAGGAAAAATGTTGAAATAGTTGAGTTTTTTGATAATCATCTATATTCTTTCATTATTTGTATCCATATTTATACTTCATTTTTTTACATCAAACATGTATACAACAACTCAAATTAAGCTAGGTCATTCATTCTCTCACAATCACAATTAAGAGTTAACCAAACCTCATCGAAGTCCACCAAACATACCTACTACAATTTTATTTGGTTGCATTCTAACTAGAAATCTTACAAAATGTTAAGGAGGTTTATCATAAGTTTATGGCTTCAAAATAATCTGCACTAATTTCATATTTCTGCAACTAGTTTTAGCATTCATCATTATTTATTGGTTTTGATTGAGCTTGAATGCCATCCTGATATTGTTTACGTTAAAAGGAGGCCAGTCTTTTTAATACTCGAAAATGGTGAAACTGTAAAAACCTGAAGAACTGCGAAACATTATTAACCTGGAAAATCATTCCCACCATCAGTTTTTTATTGCTGATTGATATATCAATGTTTACAACAATTAGATATTAATTTGACCGCACAAGAAAATGGGGTAAACGGCAAAGAAGGTGACAGCAAGAAGTGAGAAGGAAGCCACAGAAGCTAAAATGCAGACTGCAAAGATGCAGGTTGAAGCTGCGGATACCAAGAAGAGACTTCATAAATCCATGTAAATTCCCCACTTAAAAGAAAAACGTAATCATACATTTTTTGCTCTATGTATTTACATGTAATTGGCAAAGAAGCTGATCTTTTCACATTTAGAATTCACCCATTTAGATAATCCTTAGAAATTTATTCAATGTTAATACACAGCGAGATAATAAATACATCAAATTCCAATTTTTTTTAAAGGAAAAAACAATTACATATAATTTTTAGAATTAGCAGATGGCGGCCCTTCTAAGCGAATATAATCATACATAATTCCATTAAAAGGACCCGCGTTTATTGCTTGTGTCAGAAAGATGGTATTATCCCCGGCAAGAAGCTGATCCCCTGGCACATCAATGTTATAGAGCCAGTAGAGTCCATGGATTCCATGCCGAGCAATTGTGTTGTCATGCCCGATTTCTCCTGTTGTAAAGGTAGGAGGGTCTGCATTCGGATCATTCACCCGGACCTTCCAGAAAAAATTATTCAGACTTGTAAATTCACAAGCAACATGGAGTAGCAAGGAGTGGAATAGGAATTGAGCAATTGAGCCAGCTTCCTACCTGCAGTTCCGCAACATTTGCAGTTGCAAGAGCTATTCTCAGTTTATAGGTTCCATCCTGTTCCACAATGCCAAGATTGAACTTAATTTGCCATGTAGTTGCCTCATATGTGGTATCATCGTTTTTCCTGCATTGAAACGCAAGTTTTAGTTGTGGAATGTGTAAGACTATAATCCAAGTTAGATTGGAATCTGTTGGCGCTTGTCCCAAGTGCATAAGTTCATGAATTTAAAATTTTTCTGGGTTAGAATTCATATTGTCATTCGTTGTTTGTATTGAATATGGGAAGAGAAAAACCTTGTAACTTGAGCGAAGAACCAATCCACTCTATAGTCACTTACGTCAATGGTGTAAACCAGATCATTTTCAGGGTATAACTCTGCATATCTTTCCCATAATCCATATTGCCTAAACCTGCCAAGAAGGAGGTATTGTGGTTCTACTTTAAGATCAAATCGACATCACTCCATAACATTTATGAAAACGTTTTCCAAGTGTCGCATTAAACCGGACGCCTGCTGCTTGTGAAGGAGTAGCAGGGAAGGGCCTGTTGTATGACTTTGGTCACAATCTCAAGTTCTGCATATTCTTTTTTTTGGCTCAATGTTAACAGAGAGCTAACCTGTCAGGATGATTAACATAAAGTTTGTTGATATAATTTGGGTTAGGATCTGGAACATAAAACTCGGCCGCAGTACGATCAGGGATGCCTATTTCCCACAACGTCGGGCCATCTCTGGGAGGCTCAAATACAAGCTCACCCAAGTCAATATCACAACCTGCTTAAGTTTTTTCCAATCAAAGAGTAATTTTATGTTACAATCTAAGAAGGAAGGAATTTCATGAAATATTTAAGAAAAATACAGTACCTTCAGTTATGGTAATAACAGCAGCATTGTGATAATCTCCTACAAAACCAGAGACCCAAGCATAAAGATGGTAGTCCCCAATACGAATATCATTGATGGAAAAATAGCCATTCTCATCAGTTTCCGTCCAAAATTGGTAACCCTGATCAGAAAAACAACGCTAAAGATAACCAGCTAGTAAAGGTAACATGAATGTTAATAGAATTGAGATCAAAGATCACCTTGCATTCCCTTTGCCATGATCCTGCCTCTCCAGGGGGTGCTAATCCAACATAGGCACCGCCGACTGATATAGACTGATCGCTAACGTACCTAGTCAAAAATAAAGGATCAGAAGACAGTAAATCAGAAAAGGTAAAAAGATTCTGAAAGAAAACATGGGAAATACAAACCCGTCTCGGACTTGTAATCTGCCACTAACACTACCCCGTTCATTCCACCCTGGAAAATCACCGGAAGCTGGGAAATTATAGGGCCAACTTTGGACTTCTGTCAGCATCTGAATTTCATCCAAGTTTAGTCGGAGTGGGAAGTATATGTAACATGATTAAGCGAAAAAGGGAGAAGGTACAATGTAAATGCGTTAGACCTGCTCTTTGGCATCCTCCCATAACCAGAGAGCATCATCGCTATCCAACAAAGTGTTGATATAGAAAAACACAGGACCAAAAACTTTCTTCCATTCCTCACCCTGATCGAGCTTGAGTACCAGATCCTGTCCTGAGTAATGAGCGCTGAGAAACATCTGATGATAACATTTTTAATAAAGGTACACTTAATCAGACACAATAACTTCCAACTTCCATGATGAATTAAAATCTGAAAAGTGATGTCACCCAAGGACCAGAATTCAAAGAAGTTTAGTCTAGGGAAGCACTCACTGCTAGAGTGGTGGGACCAACATGTGATGTTAGGTTCTGTTTGAGTGGTCCACCTGATCGAAACTCGTTGCTGGGATTTATATGCCAGAATCCCACTGGAGGGTCATTGCATATCCACCCATGGACCAGAAGATGTCTATTCTCACGTGAATATTGGTATTTGTCATCCACCTAGACATGACAGACAACTTACTACGATTAGATTATGAAAATATTGAAAGACATAGAGCGACAATGAGGGAAATGGGCGCAGAAGGAATACCTCTCCTTTGAACTCTGGCTCTATAGGGTTGACTAGCAGGACAGCTTCTGGGGTTGCCAGTTCTTTGCATCTTTTCGGTAGCCGGTCGTCCGGCAGTGGCATGTGTCTTTGCCTGTTATCTGCTATTGCCATGTACTGAAATCTGATCGTTCAAAATATAGAATCATTAACCATGCACTTGGCCATCATAATTTTTCTTGCTGGGATAATAAAATACAAATATAATCTAGAGGCCAGGTTTTCCTTTTCAGGCAACTGCCATAAGAGACCAAACCAAAGCGAAAAGGAACTGATATTCCCCAATAATATATTGTAAGGACTTGGAACTTGGTTAGCACAAATCGGCATGGGCAACTATGTAGTATATAAACTAAAGGCGATTTGCGTACTTGTCTTTTCTAAGCTTGAATACAATCCTTGTCTGGGGAATGTTGAAGCCGGGCCATTCCTCCAAATGTTCATAGATCGCATAGGAGTAAAAGCCCGAGATATTACGAAGCATTATATATCTGAAAATTCATTAATAAAATCAATGTTTATATTATCTATCGTGTCCTTTTGAGCTAAAATGTGTAAAAAATTTATACTAAAACCTTTTATCGATATTAAGGGGGGCGAACTTGCCCTCCTGGGATGCATCCCACATCCTTTTGAAGGATATCTCTACCTGCTCCTCATTCTCTACTATGACGCTGAAACTCTCTCCATCGATCCTGCAAAGCAGCAGCTTTTCTGCTTAGAAAATATTGTGGAACTAATAGGATAATGCAGACATTCAACATACAATTCAAATGTTCCCGTTGTTCCAGTGCTCCCTGTTTTGCTCCAAACAACATCCCAGTACCCTCTATTATTCTCCTTATTACGAACTTCAAGCAGATTATCAATGCCATAGCATTTTATTCCAGTCACATGTCCCGCTGGTTTGGATACCGTCACTTGGAGAATGCCGTTTTCCATCACCACCTATTTAACAGGAAGTTTAAAGACAAACATAGCAGGTGTCACCAGTTTTTTCTTAGGAGGATTTTCAGGGTAGCATAGACAAAATATTCTAGAAAAAGAAGAAAAAGCAATGATGCACATGGTGATCATAGATATGCAACTGCACTCCTGGTGCTGACATGTTCAGTTTCCTGGAAACTTGTTGGTGCAGAGATGATCTCAATTTGGGTAATGAAGCAGCACAAATTTTCTGAAATTTTAATTTAGTATAGCTACTAGGTGGAGTTCTCCAAAACTCTTATAAAGTCTTTCAGTGGTTTGCTTGAACTAGAAACCAAGATTACTTTACGGATTCACTTGTTAGTAAATTCTTTACTCAGTCGCCACCAGTACTTTCTGCAGCATGTTACAGAGGCGTGCAAGAATCGCCATGTGCATTAACTAAAGCGGTCCGAATCATCAACTTTGTGTGCGACATAAAAAATCCAACATTAGGACTCCTACGAAACCTCAACAGAATGCATATCTGATGTTCAGAAAATCTGCAATTTTAAGTCATTTTAAATTTTGCTTTTGCTTCAAATATTGCCTATTAACTCAACATCATCAATAGTTGCTTTTGCTGTTGACGATTAATGTGTGACTAAAACCTATTCCTCGATTATTGTACTTGCATAATGCATACTAACTTAAAAGTATTTATGACCTTAAACGGTGTGGCGCCGGTTTTTGCCGCGCCATGTCAGGACAGACTTGCCACTCTTGTTTAACCACCCTAAACGTGGTCAAGAGGAGCGCATAATGGGTTTGTGGCCCATTATGGAGTCTATGGAGTCGCCACCCAGGAGTAACCCCGGGAAAATATGCGTCGATGAAAACGGGCGATTTTATGGATCCCTTGCAGAGGACCCAACCTTCCTCACCGGCCCAATGGTTGGGTTCGGAGAGTCGGGTACGGCGATGGGAAGGTGTTAGGCACCCATGCCGCCCGGCCTCCACTTTTGTGGTTTATTTATTAAACGCGTTACCAAGTTTAATTATGTTCCGTTTTATCACGCGATGCAATACTATTATTAATTACAACCATCAAGAGAAAAATGAAGTACAAAAAATAAATAAAAAATTACAATCTTTTTCATACACCCTTATACATTTATTCTAATCCTAAACAATTCTAACAAAATAAAATAAAACAAAATCTGCAAAATAAATTAGATTAGAAAATATGAAATAAAATAAAATAACATAAAAAAAAAGATAAATAAATAAATAAATAAAATTCAAAAATTTACAAAACATATATAAACAATGTATGCACCCAACCTATTATATTTACATAAAATATGTTTAAAAATATGTATATAATAAGATGCATGTCCAGAATATATATATTATATAATAACATAATTAGTAGGCATATATGCAGCATATATAATACACATAAAAAAAATATATGTAATATTTATATATTGAAATTTATACCACACACACTGTTTGCACATTTCTCTAAACAATGATTGCACGCAAATATGTACAGACAACATATAATATACATAATAGCATACAGAAAAAAAAAAAAATATAATATATAATATACATAGTTTATATACATTTCATACACAATATAATATACATATATAATATATACAATTCATGAAGATATATGATACATAAAAATATTATAGTATATATATATGTATAAAAAAAAATAATGCACAGTACATCCATACAAAAATAAAGCAGACAAAACAAAAAAGATTATAATTTATAAAACATCAAATACAAAATATTTTCACACATTACAGATTATACATACAATCAATCATTCACATTAAAATAGAGAAAATGAATATATGAATAATGATTAAAATTGATTAATCAATTTATTTGTAACAATAGAATAAAAATTAAAAGAGAAAAAAGAAAAAATATATATATATATATATCCCTTCAGTTACTTACCTGGAGTAGCAATTCAGCACTTCTTTCTGAGTCAAGCTGAGAATACACAGTGATCAAGGCGGGTGTTGTCCTCTTTTCTTTTTCTGAAAAATAATAGATCTCTTCTCCCTTTTTTTTTTTATCTTTTTGGTACTGCTCTCTAATTTCTTTTTTTTTTCCCCCTCTTTTTGGTACTGCCCTCCCCTTTTTATACATAAAAAAAACGGTTACTAAAAGCAGGTACGTGTGGGCAAGTTGGCAGGGAGTGGAAACAAACTGCAGGCAGTTGGCAAGGAGTGGAAATAAACTGCAGCAAATCATGGGTGTGGGAAAGAGAGTGGGGGATAATAACATGGGCAAGTGGGAAATATGGAGAAAAAAGGAAAAAATAAAAACTGGGCGCCAGGTTCTTTTCTTGGGCTGGAACTTGGGCTGCCTAATTTATTCTTCTTTTTAGTTTTTATTTTTATTTTTATCTTTATTTTTGGGTTTTACTTTTGGTGGGCTTTGGCTTTGGGTTTGGATTGGGTTTATTATTGGTGGCATTTTTCTTTATTTTATTTCTTTTATTATTATTATTATTTTTTATTTTATTTTATTTATTATTATTATTATTATTATTATTTTGGTTTTGGCTTTATAGGTTTGGGTTTGAATGAGTTATATTTAATTAATAGAGTTTTAACTTTTATAGGTTTTTAGGTTTCGGTTTTTGGAATTTCACTTATCCATTCTCAGCTTAACACTTCAAAAGTTTCGATTTGAATCTCCAGGTTTATCATCACTAGGGACGACCCTGTTGGGTCCAAAATAGGGTGTCTACAAACGGTAATCATTTTTATAATCCTTTAATAATATAAATATATCATATAAGTTTAATATGAATATGTTAAGGTAGTTTTAATTTTGTTGTCACGTAGTAGGGATATCTAATATATACCCACTATCTCGGCAACTTGATATATTATTTTAAGTGGTTAGACAACTTATGCAATCTAAACTTTTATAGTCATATAATGTGAATTGACGAATTCCTTTCTTGATAAAATGGGAATGACATATCTTCTTTAACTAATAAGAGATGTTGGTTGTTCAATTATGATCATATGTCCATTATCAAATAAGGTACTTAAATTTTTGAAAAAAATATTTAAACATAATCATCATTTTGTTGACCAAATTAGGTATGTCGTATTCAATAAAAAGAGACTGTATTAGTCTAAAAACAAATTAAATGTAAAATAACTGAACTAATAGCACAAAATGCACTCATTAAATATAAAAGGATAGTGCTATACTTAACCATCTCTAGTGTGTATGTAATGATTGTAAATATATATGTATCTCTTCAATGTACGAACAAAGGAAAACCTTCAGATACCATGTGCCTTTAGATGACAATAATGTCTTCTCTAATTAGGTATAACAACTAAGATAGACAAAAGCAATAAAAATAGACTTTTTTTTTTAATTTTTTTTAATTGTTTTGACCAATCTCCAAAAAGGAAAGACATTATTTTCACTTTCTAGAATTTCTCAAAAATCTCTAAGACTTAAAGGGATCTCTCAAGCCTTTAAAACAAGAGAAATATTAACTAAAAATTAAAATTTCAAAATCCCTTTTAATTGAGAATCAAAGTTTTGGATCAAAACAGATATAAAATATATTGGTTATGAAACTTACTATCATATAAAGGCTCCAACAATGTGAGTTCCCAATTCAATGCTTCCACAAATTCTCACAAAGTAACAAGACTCCCACTTGTCCACATGAAAGCATCACATGGAAGCATTAAGAAACCACTAAATGATGATGAAGCTACCAAGGACACACATGAATGCTAGTTTATGTTAAAAAGTGAATGAAACTGTGTCATATGAAAGAGGGAAGGAAGAATGATTTTTTTTGTCAAATATGAAAGAGACTTAATGAAAAATCATGGGAAAGTATTTAATCTATACTAAACACTTAATTTTAGTCTTCCCTCACAAATTTCATTTCAACTCTTTCACTTTTGGTTCATCATTGGTCCTTCAAGGTTTTAACTCTTACACGTATATCCAATAATAAGTATTGAATTCATTCATAATGAATTGGATCAGAATGAATGACTTGTTAATATAGATTGAAATTACCACAATCAGTAAGAACTCAACATGATTCACTTTATACGCAAGAAAGCCAAACTTATCAATCTTAGCAATTCATAGTAACTTTATCATGTAGGCAATGAATTGAATCTTGATTAATCTATAATCAATCAGTCTTTTATTTATGAACCATGAGTTGTTTCAATAAGACATCATGACCACCTAAAATAAAGAATCAATGGAAGATTGATTTTTACCTTTTAATTGTATAATTATCAGGCAATTAAACCTTTTCATCAATTGATGTCTTTTTAAGGTTAAGATATTGAAATAGTATTTACCTCAAGTCATTCTTGAATTTATTATTTGATTTCCAAGGCAACTATCAAATATGATTAGATTTAGACAATAACCAATCTTATTATGACCATAGATTCTAGTGGCTCTAGTTATCTATTAAATAATGTTTCGAGACATTTTTTTCTACATCTAAGAGTGATGAATCCAATATCAATTCACCATGGCTCTAATACACTTTTCAATATAACCAACAATTATCTTATTGATAGCTCTAATAAAAAAAAACTACATTAGGCTAGTGTCTAATAGATTGATTTGTGCACACGATATTCAGATAATCTCAAGTCTATTTATCACATACATCATCTTCTGTTACAATAGTTGTTTTTTAGAAATTGAGACTATCATCTATATGGAATCCATTAATGAGTCAGTTTAGTAAACATGAAGTTAACATGTACTCATATATTACATCAAATTGTTGCAAACAACTTTCATATATAAGATTTATTACAACATTTTAGTAAGGTTATTCAATATGATAATAATCTTATTATACAATCTGTACCCTTGATTAGGATAGATGTTAAGACTACAAGTATTTTTGGAATGACCATGATATATATACATAATATCTCTATGATCAAAATACACGCTGACTCTCTCGTTACAATTCTAGTATTATAAGGACATTCCTCACATACATAGTTTGTGTGTAAAATAAATATAAAAAAAATGTCATTTATTGATTATAAAACATGATACAATGAATGAATATTATTATAATATTAGTCAAAATAATTAGCTCTAAAACACATATTCTATTAAAACTCATGTTATGTTCTTTGTGAACACATTATAAAAAAGTATAACAACATAACATAGGATATAAGTTTTCCATCGAGTTTTTCATATCAGGACAGTCTCCGTCATAGTATCATCACAAATATCATATAATATTTCTAGATATTTATGTCATCACATTGGTGTAATTTCTCCCACTAATACGGATTAATGTGTTTGTTAGAATTCAAGCTTCATGCCTCTTGCATCATGGTCGGTCTTGTGCCTTCTATTACAATTTCAATGCTAACAACATGAGTGATGTTGGAATGTTCTCCAATCACTACTTCACTCAAGAAGTTTGGTACAGAATTGAAACAAAGTTCTTTAAATAACCTTATAGAGGCGGACCAAAAATTAAAAGAAAAATGATTTTGACTAATTTTAGCTAAATAATTTGTATAAATGAATTGTTTTTAATTAATAGTAAATTTAATGTTATATTTGGAATTTCTGAGAAAGGAATAAATTGTGGTATGTGGAATTTAGGAGTCGGGAGGACCTTCCAAACGAATATAATCATACATGACCCCTTGGAAAGGGGAGATGCTCATATTCTGCGTTAGAAAAATGCTGTTGTCTCCTTTAATAAGCTTAGACCCCGGCAAATCCACATTGAACAACCAATAAAGCCCATATATTCCATGCCTTGCAATTGTGTTCTCCTTTCCTATTACTCCAGTCTCAAATAGAGAATTTGACGAAGGACCATTAATCCGGACCTGTAAGGAACAAATATATATATATATATATATATATTATAATTCTATTTAAAAATAAGTATAATTTTTCATGAAAAATGAACTTACATGGACTGGGAAATAGGTCTGATTTAGTAGAAAAATCATAGTGTTTAACAAGGCTAGATGAATCAATGAAAGAATTTGACCATTGATTACCTGCAAGTTAGATACATGGGCACTAGCTAAGGCCAACCGCAGTTTGTACTGCCCACTAGTGTTCAGATTGTCAAGTTTAAAATTGATCTGCCATGTAGTTGGTACGTATGCTGCGTTGTCTTTTAGCCTACAATGGAGCCCCCAGTTTGATTTTAGCCACAAATATTTTCTTCTCACTGTAAAGAGATAAGTAATGATCATATAGGAGATGAAGAGAAAAGAGAAAAGGACGAGTTGGACCTTGTAACCTGGGCGTAAAACCAATCTTTAGAATATTTACTGGAGTTGACTGTGTAGATCAAGTCTTTATCAGGATATAGCTCTGTATATCTTTCCCATAATCCATATTGTCTGTACCTGTCGGTATGATTGACATATAATTTATTGATATACTTAGGATTTGGGTCTGGAACATAGAATTCTGCAGCAGAGCGATCAGGAATGCCAATTTCCCACAATGTTGGGCCATGTCTTGGGGGCTCATATACAAGATCACCCAACTCAATGTCACACTTTTCGGTTATGGTTATGTTAGCATCATATTTGTAATCTCCAATGAAACCAGGGACTGTTGCATAAAGACTGTAGTTGCCAGTTCTTATATTATTAATGGAAAATTTGCCATTGTCATCCGCTCTGGTCCAGAATTGATAACCCTGTCGCAGAAACAGCACAAGTAAGAAGGATCCAATTTTGTTTTCATGTATGCTTGTCTCGAAATGGATATCAAAGAAGTAACAGAAATGACACTACCTTGATTTCTCTTTGCCAAGATCCAGCCTCTCCAGGAAGTGCCAAGCCTACATAAGCACTATCTGCGGGTTTGGAGTTTCTACTAACATACCTGCATATGTGTAATCATTTGTTTAGGCTACTGATATGAACCCTGACAGATGGTGAAGAGTTAACAAGGAAAGGAGATACCTATCTCGGACGAGTAATCTACCACTGACACTGCCCCGTTGTTCAAATTTTGGAAAATCTTCAGAAGCTGGGAAATCATAGGGCCAGTCTTGAACTTCACTGGTCATCTGAAGGAAAAATTTGTATTACAAATTGAAGTAGATAAACGAAGTCAAATATTGGTATTGAAAAAAAAAATGAACCTGCTGTTTAGCATCCCTCCAGAGGTCAAGAGGATCACCTCCGTCCGAGAGAGAATTAACATAGATAAATATAGGGCCGAAAACTTTCTTCCATGGTTGACCTTTTTTAAATCTTATAACCAGACCCTCTCCAGCAAAATGAACACTGTGAAAAAGCTGATCAAAACATATAAGTTGAGATTAATATTAGAGCTAAAAATCATAGTTTTGACTATAAATTTCTTGCATTCAGCATGTATATTTTACACATTTATCAATCGGATCTGACCTCTGCACATGACTTAAGAAGGCTCCTATAAATAAAGAATCAGAATTCAAAATCAAGTTACCGCAAGGGTAGTGGGGCCGACATGAGAGGTTAGAAACTGTTTGAGAGGCCCCGCCGATCGAGACTCCATACTGGGTGATATTTGCCAAAACCCCACCAGCGGTTTGTGTGATATCCAGCCATGGACCCATATATCTTGACTCCTACTTGAATAAGCGTACTTGTCATCCACCTGAAAATTGACCCTTCTTGTTCATCTCACATGCATGAAAAATCCACAACCTTTTTTATATTTTCATTAATCACATGATTCTTCTCTCATTAATTTCTATGGCATCTTTAAGTTCTTTTTAGTCAATGTAGTCTGATTTTCTTTATGATTAATGGAGGTAGAGTGTGAAAATTCACCTCCCCTTTAAATTCTGGTTCAATAGGATTTACGAGGAGAACCGCCTCTGGATACTCTAGTTCTTGACCTCTTTCTTTTGAGCGGTCTTGAGGAAGTGGCATGTATCTTTGCCTGTTGTCTGCTACGACCATGTAGTGAAAGCTGTGCTTTGAGACACGGAATTGTTAGATTCTTTACACTTGCGTCCATGGGAAGAATCATTTAAATATATATATATATATATAAATAAAATACTGTTACAATAAATCTGATGACTCGTAAGCAAGAATGTAGCAGAGGATTATTTACTAGTTTTGATTGAGCTTGAATGCCATCCTGATATTGTCTATGTTAAAAGGAGGCCAGTCTTTTAAGTACTCGAAAATGGCGTAACTGTAAAAACCTGAAGAACCGCGAAGCATTATAAATCTGGAAAATCATTCCCACCATCAGTTTTTCATTGCTGATTGATAATCAATGTTTACAACAATTAGATATTAATTTGAGGGGTGCAAAAAGAGACCTTTTATCGATATTTAAAGGTACGACCTTTCCTTCAAGGGAGGAATTCCAAGTCCTGGAAAATGAAAGCTCCACCTGCTCCTCTTTTTCCACCACCACTTTAAAATTTGTGGCATCGATCCTGCATTAATCGGTTTCTGATTCAGATCTTACTCCAAATAATATATGATTGCTGTAGTTAGAAAACATTATATATTCACACAACCCTATTGATTAGGAGTGCCAGATAAGAGAAAGTGCATCTTCTGAAGCAGTATAAAAATAATTCTCTTTCTTTTTCAGAGAGAACAGCCTGATATATACCTATCAAGATCCCCCTTTGTCCCTCGGGTTCCTTCCTCACTCCAAACCAGGTCCCAGTAACTGCATATAAAAATATGGCCCTGTTCTGTTATTTTCAAAATCTCAGAAGGCTTTTAATTGAAGTTTAAGACCATTTTGAGGTACACTTTTGGTGCCAAAAAGACACGAAAAAACAAAGCAGGGTTATAAAATTTTGTAGCCAATCGAACCCACCCTCTGTCAACTTCAGGATTACGAACTTCAAGCAAGTTATCAATGCCACCATATTTTATTCCGGTGACGATGCCCTGAGGTTTTGATATTGTGATCTGGAGCATTTCATTATCCACTACAACCTGCAACGAGTACATCTTATTAATGTCACGTGGCACAATAGGCAAAGTATGATTCTATTATAACAACAGGGAAGAAACTTACATATTTATCTTGAATTTCTAACTTCACTGCTTGTGATGATACAATCATAAGAAACAATATAGAAAGAGACAGAGGGAGCTGGGCCCTTGCCATCTTCGTAAACTTGTCTGGCATTGTAACAAGGCCAATTCAGGTTCTACTGAATCAGTATTTTCTGGAAATGAAGAGAAAGAAATATACATTACTGTGTGCAAGTCCACGACCCAGAAAAGTAGGGCAATCTCTTACAAGTTTTCAATCCTTTTATAATATTTAGATTCGGAAGTATGTAGATATGTGAACATGGAAACAAAGCCCCTGTAAGCTTATTATTGGTTGCAATTCCTCTTTCACCTTTTTCTTCTCGTGATCTGTTACTTTGTCTTCACAGGTGTTTGGTGCATGAGAGAGGAAGCTAGTCACCAACAACCCTTCTTTCCCCTCCTTTTTCCCTACAATTTTCGCAAATATGCTGGTGTAATCTTGTTGAAGACGACGATGACTTTATATGGAAGAACTAGCGTTGCCCCACCTTTGAAAATAGGCAACAGAAATGGTTGAAGCTCCTGTTATGTAGCAAAAAAATAATATGGATTGGTGAATGACGCCTATGGGATGGGAGCTAGCCCCTCGTAAGACAAAAACGTGCTAAAATTGGAAGGTTTACCAAAAAAAGGTTAAAATGGTCGCAATTCAAAGCAGGGTTTATTGATCAAGATTTTTTCTTCCAAATTTGTTATTATGAGAGCAAATATACCTTTTTTTTTTTGGTTATTAGCAAATATACCTTTAATATTAGTAAATCTCTTTTTTCTTTTATTAAATCATTATAAGGAAAGACACCAAATATAAGGAAAAAAAAATTTATAAGGAACGACACCAAATGTAAAGAAAAAAAATTTATAAGGAAAGACACCAAACAGAATAGATATAAAATGCTAAAAATAACAAGAATATGGGATTCTACATTGTCAACGAAATTAAAACTCGTGCTCTGGGTAACTAGTGAAGTGGTCTGTATTGATAATTAAGTGAATATCGTAAAAAAAATTATCGGTTTAGAAAGGTCAAAGTACTTAATCCTCCCAAGGTATTCTTAAATAATAAATTTTCATCCATTAATTTTTAAAAACTTAAACACTAATTCAATTTTTTTTTAAATTTTATTAACCTTTTTTTGTGAAATAATTAAAATACTACAAAAAAATAAAATAAATAAAAACTTAAAATTAAAAAATAAATTAAAAAAGTGACATTCACCAAAAACTTAACTAGGTGATTGAAAAATAACACTTGATTCTAACCGATTCGATGATAGAGATGGTTGACTTAAATAAGGTCAATAATTTTCAACAATTTCAAGTTATCTTTGATGGTAGAAACTGTTAGATTCAATGATTTGATTCAGTTTTCAGTAGTCATTAAAGCTAGTAATGCTGTCGACGACAGTGATCACTTTTTTTAAAAATTCTTAATTTATTTTTTATATATTTTAATATTTTAATTAGATTTTATTTTATTATTATTTTAATATTTTTAATTTAATAATTTAATATTTTTATAAAATTTATTTTAATATTTTTTTAAAAATATTTTTATTAAAAAATATATATATTATCATTTAATCGTTGATAATTTAAATTTAGTTATTGTTTTTCAATTTTAAATGTAGTTAAAGAAAATCTTGAGAAAGATTAAGGCTTTGGCCCTTCGGAAAACATAGAAATGTGTGCATTTGTAGTCATAAACAGGGCAGAAGGACTCAAGCATCAGGATGTTACTACTTTGTTCGCTCTCTCTGCGTTTTGTACATTTCAAATATAGTTCAGCTCGAGATCCAATCTGCAAAATTTGCATCTTGACGTACCAAACGAAGTTTCAGAAATTCATAAGATTATGTTGAATAATTCGAATGGGTGAGCTTGACGAATTTTGTGAGAATATGTGGTTTAGATCTTCCCGTTCCTTTTCCTGAAGTCATACTATACACGATATGATAATTCGTTTCGATTTAATAGCAACAATTTAGAAATGTTACGGTACCCAATCAACCAAAAAGGTGGTGCAAGTTTTTTTATTTTATAATCCGAAAAATCCTATTTATACTAATCGATCAACCCTAACTGATCGATAGGTTAAATCTAGGGGCTTATGACTATTTAGACCCATAATTATAGATCTGATAAATCAACAGTTATTGATTTCACTGTTACTTAAACTCTGACTACTATTTTGAATGACCAAAACTTTTACCGGTAAGTCAAACTCTAACGGTTGAATAAGTTTTAGTTACATTTGATTTTGGTTGTACTCTTTCTTTTGATCCGACGAATTAAAAAAAAGATTAATTTGTTTGGAGTGAATTTTCTTAATTCTCTTGTTAGTCTTACGACACCCTTGAATCATTCGGCTTCTGTCTTCATGTTTTTTTATAAAGTAAATGGTAAATCATCTATCTCAAAATTAATTGCCAAGTCAAGAAGATGCAGTTTTTGTCTTTGGAACCTGTTTATCAGCACCATTCCACAGCATCTGGGCACCATCTCCATTTGACAGAGACTCAAGATACACGAAGACAAGGCCATAACTTTCTTCCCTGCTTCTCCAGCTTCAAGTTTCATCACCAAGTCCGCTCCAGCACAATGAGTGCTGGGCATCACCTGATGATAGCTATTTAATAAGAAAGCAAAATCAACTGGAGAAGGTTTTTTTTTTTTTTTTAATAACACAAATAATATAAGAAAATTCTTACATTGAGAGAAGTTGGACCGACATGGGAGGTCAAGAATTGCTGTAAGGGTCCAGCTGATCGGACTCATTGCTAGGAGTGATTTGGATTGTTGCATATCCACCAATGGACCTTGATATCTTTGCTCTCACTTGAGTGTTGGTACATGCCGTCCACCTATGTGCACAAATTCGAGATCACTTGTACTAAGCAATGCATGTTAAAAATTAACAATTTATTAAGGGTCCCTGCCATGATTTATCAATCATAAACCCAATCCACATTCAAGGAAAACAAAAGAGAGAATGTGGGAAAGTCATGTACTTTGTGTCTTTACTGAGCTTTAATGCAGTCCTGCTGTTATCGATATTAGAAGCTGGCCATCCAAGTGTTCATAAATAGCATAGGCGTAGAAGCCAGATGAACCACTTCGCATTACAAACCTGGAATACAAAACATTCCTCATCATTCATCTCGTCATCAATTCATAATGCATAATTTATGGGAAATTCCGGCAAACCTGGCCAAAGGACTTAATACCTCCCACAGTTTTCATATTTGATAAAATTTTATCTATTAATTTTTATAAATTTAAACACTCACTCATAAAGTATTTTTCATCAAATTCTATTACTTTTTTTGATAAAATGATTAAAACACCCTCAACAAAAAATTATATTAAAAATTTAAAAATAATATTACAAATTTAAAAATAATTTAAAAAAAAATAAAATAAAAAACTGATGATGACTGATGAAAACTAAATTTAGTGGTTCGAAATGACTATTTACTTTATAGAACGACCAAATCTGATTGCCCCGTTTTGATAAAACATCATTAGTGGCTAAAAATGATTGAAAATGGTTAACCTTTTTTCGTAACGGTTGTTTTCGACCACCATTAATGATGAAAAAGACCAATTTAACCGTCTTTTTGTCAAAATGGGTTTGACCACCTTACGCAAACAAAATGGCAAAATCTGACTATCTCGTGAATCAAATGACCATTTTTGACTATTTAATTCATTTTTTTACGGTAGTGGTGGCTATTGGTTTTATGTTTTAATTTTAATTTTTAAAATATTTTTATCATATTTTATATTTTTTATTATTTTTAAAATTTCTTTTATTATTATCTTTTATAGTTTATTAATTTTTAAAATTTATTTTAATAATTTTTAATTTTTTTATTTAAAAAGACAAAAATGCTCATTTAATCTTAATTTGATTTTAATTAATATATGAATGTTTAAATTTTAAATTGATAAGTGAGATTTTGCCGTCTAGGAAAATATTAAGCCCTGTGGCCTAGAAATAATTATAAAAAGGGCAAGAAACTGTAACATCATTTTAATTCGACTATAAAAGTTAATATTTTTGAAAGATTGAAAATTACATATTAATGTTATGTTTGGTTAAACTAACATATATGTTAATTTATATGTTTTCTGTGTTTTTTTTTTAAATATTCTTCATGACAGTAATACGTAATGATTTTTTTTATATCATTAAATTATAAAATTAATTAATTAAATTATTTTTTCAATTATCATTTATTGTCAATATATATTTTTTAAAATATTCTCTATTTATAGTTAAATGCACAAATTAATTATAGTTTTTGGATTGCAAAACCTTAAAACAAAACCGTAATAAATTGTTGTCCGTTCATCAAATTATTATATTAAAATATTACAGCATTTTTTAAAATTTGATTTTTAAAGTATTTTCTATGACAAAATATTAAACTATTTTACAAGGTTTTCAAAACAAAATTGATGAAAGTATTTTTCTACTATAATAATAGTAGTTTAAATTATGTTTTGGGAATAAACTCTTTAATATGTTTTCCAAAGACAAATGGTAAGTTTATTAAAAATATGTTTTGACCTAATGTCCATAGTAAAGATGAATATGATTATTATATATTAATGTATGATGAATATTAATGAAGTACATAAATTTTTATGAAAGAGTCAGGGATCTTGATGTCTAGACTTTGTTGTGCTCTGCGATTTGCGATCATATTTTTGCAACCAAATATTCACATGATACATATTTATAATATATTCATAATGTTTTCATTAAATATTTACAAGCACTTTTGGTAGAAGAAGTTACCATTGGCAAAGAAATCTATGAGTATATAATATGGCGCAAACATAGAATTCCTGTCAAGAAATTAGGAGGTCGGGGGGCCTTCTAAACGAATATAATCATACATAAACCCTTGAAAAGGGCTGGTGCACCTTGGCTGTTTAAGGAAGATGGTATTCTCCCCTTCAACAAGCTTAGTTGCTGGTATGTTCACATGGTACAGCCAGTAAAGGCCATGAATTCCAAGTCTTGCAATTGCATTGTCCCTCCCGATCAGTCCAGTAGTAAACAGAGGACGAGTTGTGTTTGGATCATTAACTCGGACCTGGAAAACAGCCAGAATTCGGTACATTACAGTCTGTCACACAATGAAGTGATCTGAGTGTTCAATTTTCTCCACAAATTACATGCAAAAATCAACCACATTACTCTTTAGTCTTTACCTGCAACTCGGCTAGGGTAGCTGATGCAATTGCCACTCGCAATTTGTAGTTACTGCTCCGATCCAGCTTGTCAAGTTTGAATTTGATTTGCCAAGTGGTTCCTTGATATGTATCGCCTGTCTTCCTGAGGGATACGAAAGATAATGAAGTCAGAAATTTTGGACATACTGTCTATCAACTAGAACAATCACCAATCGAGTATGTATAAATTAACATTATCGATTATTCAGAATGGCAGCCACATAATCCATAATTTTATGAAGGCGAGCATAGTACTAGACATGTATACTATAGTAAATAATGTAATAAGATATGATCAAGGCATATAGATGCTTTAACTAGAATGTTTTCTAACTAAGAGTCCTCGTTGTTCTTATTTTAAAATCTTTAGAAGTACTGATAGTAACAATGACTAGCCCCACAAAGAAAACACTTAATCAAATGTAAACCGATGTAAAAAATAATTGAAACTTTGATCAAGAAAACGTTAACCGTTTTTGGAAGAATATACCTGACAACATGAGCAAAGAGCCAATCTTTGTGGTAGTCACTGACACCAATTGTGTATACCAAGTCTTCATCAGGATACAATTCTGTGTATCTACTCCATAAACCATACTGCCTGAATCTGAAATTTCAAAAAATAAAAATGGATCAAATATATAGGGTTAATTTGTTCAATCAACTTCTAAAATCTTTGAAAAAACATAGAAAAAAGTCCTCAAACATTTAATCTGGGAAAATAGAACAAGTAATGAGAAAGCCCCAACATAAAAATAGAATCCATGGAGGAATGGGTGTCATACTGCAACATCTCTTGTGTAGTATAGAAATTATTTTCTACACAGAGAAAACTTTTGCATTCCTTCTGAAGGACAAAATAATGGTGATTACCATCACCCTAATGTCAATGCTCAGAGAATGTTAAAATTACAATTATCAAAGGGGAGCCAACCTTTCAGGATGATTGACATAAAGTTTATTGAGATACATAGGATGAGGGTCAGGAATATAGAACTCGGCAGCAGAACGATCAGGGATGCCTATTTCCCACAATGTCGGCCCATCTCTTGGAGGCTCATATACTATATTGCCCATTTCAATATTACAACCTGTATGTGTTATAGAAGCCAATTAGTCTTGTTTATCTAATAAAATTTGAGAGTGCTCAAAGTTGGAAGGAATGATACCTGAGGTTATGGTAACAGCAGTATCATATCGAAAATCTCCAATAAAACCAGGGACCCAGGCATAAAGATTATAGTTGCCTGTACGTACAAGTGGTATGGAGAAATTGCCCTCCTCATCTGATTTGGTCCAGAATTGGTAGTCCTAACAAGGAGTAACAGACAAAATTACACCCCGTAAGGATAATATTGGGTATTACACAAATTGCCAGAAAATACGCATTCTATCAAACTTAAGCTAACCTTGTCTCTGCCAAAACCATCAAAAAACTCTTAAGAAAAATGATATGCAAGAGGCTGGAATGACCCAAGAAAATTTTCCTTTCTAATCAATTTGAGCCACAAACCAGTAGCTCAGGGGTAGGGAAATAATCAATGGTCGATGCTCACCAGTTCTTTTACAGAAAAATTATCAAGGGGGAGTCAAGAACCTATTAGACAGATCTTTTTTTAATAACTTCATCTGCCTTGCTTCGATCGCAAGCTAAAACCTAAGCCAGTATCTGAACCTTACAAGGAACTTTGGCTTTCCGAATCATTTCAGCTGGCAAGAAAGAAGAGTAAAAGGAGTCATCATGCAAGCAAGAAAAATAGGTTACCTTGCATTCTGTTTGCCATGAACCTACGTCTCCAGGTGGTGCCAGCCCAACATAAGCACTATTAGCTGGAATATGGTCTTTGCTTACATACCTGCACACAATAATCAGATGTCAATATCTCAGTTGTTGAATCACTTTGTTTATATTAAGTTACCATTCATTTGTTAGAGCTCATTAACATAAAAGTAAATTTACAAAACCATTCAAAAAATCGTTGCTTTCATACTCTATAAATATAAAAACTTAAAAGTAAAAATTAAAAAACAAAAAAAAAAAGTCATCAACCTTTTTCTATAAATTGTGCTTCCCACCCTCTGGCAAGTACAATGGCAATTACAACATATATCATTGCAATCAATACAAACAACTTCCAGCTTATTCCTCTACAAAACTCGGTTTAGGAAGTATATTTAGTATATGTCACATGTATTAAGGTTTGGCCTTTTGCACCTAGTAAGTTCCTAATCAAATAGATATCAGCTTCCTAATGGCACCCAAGCTGCATCATGCATGCCTACCTATCTAGCACTAGTAGCCGACCACAAACACTGCCCCGTTGTTCTGACTTCTGAAAATCCTCAGATGCAGGAAAACTGTATGGCCAGCTTTGGACCTCATCCATCATCTGCAGATCAAGTTTGGCAATAGAATTGACAATCAAAGTTCCCTAACCAATTTTAAAAGCTATGTTACAAACGAAAATACTGTCATTTGTCAAAAGTAAAACCTTTATTTTTGCATCCTCCCATAACCAAAGTGGGTCATCTCCATTAACAGCAGAATTGAGATAGATAAAAACTGGACCAAAGACTTTCTTCCATGGTTCATTGGGTCCAACATTTGTCACCATATATTTTCCAGCATAGTGACCGCTAAGAAACACCTGATTAAGTTAATGCAATTAGAGTTTACAAACATATTATTTCATACCTATTACAGTAGCACTACTAATGCCCATACTACCCATGTTGCATATTGTCTCCGTGGAGTATAGTTCAAGGTCAGTCACTTACAGTAAGGGAGGTAGGGCCAACATGTGATGAAAGATTCTGCTTCATTGGTCCACCAGACCGGAACTCATCACTAGGTGTAATTACCCAGAACCCTACTGGGGGAGCATAGCATATCCATCCATGAACCCTAAGATCTTTATTTTCACATGAATATTGGTATTTGTCATCCACCTGAGGACCGAGAAATCCTAAAATGAAAAGTGAATTCTTCATATAAACATACTTATGCATGGGAAGCAAAGCACACAACCTCTCTCCAAAAAGTTAGATCCAGAATGTGTGTTTTGGTAGATCTTTTACTACACCAACTTGAGAAAGGAAGGAATGCACTTAACAATCAGTTATAATAACTTAAGCTGATGTTCAAAGAATGGGCTACTGCAAAATTATATAGAAAGAATCAAGTATAGAAAAAAACACCTCTCCTTGGAGCTCAGGATCCGTCGGATTAACAAGTAGGACAGCTTCTGCATAGGCCAGGGGTTGACCTTTTCCAGTCATTCGGTCCTCGGGAAGGGGCATATGTCTTTGTCTGTTATCTGCTATTGCCATATAGCGAAACCTGCAACCCAAAATTTCAACAATATATCTACAAGTTTAACCACTTTAACAAACCAAAAAAGATTAAATTGTTTCACTTTCAGCATATCAATGATTACTTCTGCAGGTTAATGTTGAGTAATTCTTCTTCATACATAGCAATTGTCCCTTTTAGTGCTATCTATTCCCAAAAAAGCTAATTACACTGAAACCTAGAAAAATTCAATCAGGATTCCAAAAAAGTTAATTACACTGAAACCTAGAAAAATTCAATCAGGACAACTAACTACTAGGAGATGGTCACAAACATTTTCATCAATCATTAGATGGTAACCATGGCTAAAAAGGCTTATAAAACTATTTACTTCTCTTTTCTGAGCTTGAAAGTGAATCGAGTTTGATCAAGCGAAAATGCAGGCCATTCCTGTAAGTGCTCATAAATTGCATAAGAGTAAAACCCCGATGAACCACGAAGCATAACGAACCTATAAGTAAACACAACAACATTATTTTTATAATCAAAATTCACTACACTATACAGATGCATGGTTCGAGCAAGGACCTTTTATCTATGTTTAAGGGAATGTACTTTCCCTCAAGAGAGGAATCCCACAACCTTAAGAACGAGAGTTCAACTTGTTCCTCTTTATCAACAACCACCTTAAAATTTGTTCCTTCAATCCTGCATAGTATTCAATTCTTGCTTCACATTAGAATTTAAATCATTTCTTTCATTGTAGAACAAGAATAAAAAGCAAATCAATTGTGGTTTCTGAGAGGTGGTTACACGTCGAATATTCCCTTTCCTCCTGGTGGACTCCAATAAAGATCCCAGTAACTGCATTTATAAGTTAAAAAAAAAATCAGAAACAATGTTTCATCTCAGTAGAGTTTAAACTGCTTATATCAAAGATATTACAAGAAAGGAAAGAAAGACAATAATTAGGAAAGAATTTCTCTAAATCTACAAAGTGTACCATAGACTCCTTTTCAAAAACTTGAGCTGTGTTTAGTAATGCCTCTCTGTTAAATGATATACTACATCTATGTTGTTAATCTTGGTCCATAAAATTAGGAACATTGAACAATTGCACCGTTTTTTATTTTAACAATTACAAATACATAATTTTTTTGGGTAATATAGACAAAAGGAAATTAAGTTATTGAAAGATTCTGTACCCTCTATTAGTCTCCTTGTTACGAAATTCAAGCAAATTGTCGATGCCATTATATCGTATTCCAGTGACAATCCCACCTGGTTTTGATAATGTGACTTGAAGTATGCCATTATCCAACAACACCTGCATGCCTTTAGAGTTAAAGACAAAACATGATACACGAAGTTAAACTGAAATTTTTCCAGAACTAAACCACTCAGATCTCATGTTTTAACATCAATTCAAGCATATGAGATAGGCTTTGCAAAGAACTACGGGAAAAAAAAAAAAAACATAATTGAATTACATGATGATCGTGAATATGCAACTGGACCCGAGGCATGGTGGGGCATGTAGTATTTGGCAGAACTTGTTCGCCACGGTCAGTTCCTGGATTCACGTTCAGTAATTATATGAAATATTATAAATAAAAATAAAAAGTACAACAACAAGAAGTTATAAACAGAATTTGCTGTAGTTCTCACACACACACACACACATATATATAACCGTCTCTTCCTTTTTTCTTTGCTTCAAATTTGACTATTAAAATAAACATACAGATTGCCACGTCAAATTGGTGATTGGCACCCTACTTAATTATAATTTCAACCGATCTTACTCACCTCATTTCACGTAATAAAAATCAGTGTGGTGTGTCAACATGAACTAATTTTTAAAGAGAGACCACGCAATTCAATCCAAATTGTGATGGGTGATTTTCAAATTAAGAACGTAAAATTATGAATGAAGAGAATTTCACTTGGGTTTTAAGAGAAGAGAATGGGAGACACCTCCACTCACATAACCGGTACACGTAGCAACGCCAAAACAACAGGAACAACGAGGAAATCTCTGCAGAATCCTTCTCATAGGGCCTGAACAGACCAGCGTGAAGAGCAAGAGAAAGTGATCCTTCTGATATGATCTTGATAAACTAAGATGAAGGTTAAAACCCAGACATCATGGGGGTGGTGGTTGTTGCAGGTACGGATTAAAATGTATCGATGGACTCGTAAGGTAACGGGGCTCCATGGTTTAAAAACCGCACCGAACTGACCGGTTTGACCCGTTTTAGGTTATCAATTTGAAGAGGTGCCAGCCAGTTGACGATAGTAACCCTAAACCAAATAGTAATAATTGGTGTTAATTTTACTTAGTTAACCATTGTTGTGCAAATTTTTTTAAGTTCAAATTTTGCTGGGGGAGGGGAGAATCGTCTTTTTGAATGATAAAATCCACTAAATCAAAAGCTAACCTGCCAACCACCGATAAATTCTTCAACACTAACCTCGTGACGTGCACAGCGATTTCCCCAAAAAATGCATTGAATATAAAAAGGAAGCGAGGTTGAACCTTGACATCATAATACCCTATGTTGCTAAGAAGAATGATGCTGAATATTAAAGCGCTTCATATAAATCCTCATCGTAAGATACGATTAGAGGAAAACTATTAATAAATCGGCCAAACTACTCATTCCCACTCAAGGTTTTTTTAAATGGTAAATTTTTATTTAAAATTTAAAAATATAATTATTAATCAATTTTTTTAATATCTATACTAAAATAATTAAAATATTCTTTAATAAAAAATAAATAATATTAATAATTTAAAATTTTTAATATAAAATAATATTAATATAATAATAAATTAAAAAAAGTAACCACTACTGTTGATAGCATCGCTAGTGATAGTAACCACAGTTAATATATCCAACAAATAAAAAACAGTCATTTGATTCTATTGACGATCAGATCTGGTTGTTAAAGATTTGATAAAAGTGGCTTGACAATCTTCGTTATCGAAAATTTTCTTAAAAAGTTAATTCAAATTTTTGACGATCAAATTCGACTGTCAATGAAATTAGATAATTGTTTTCTACCACTTAATCATATAACAACGGTCATTATTGTCAATGACGTTACCAATAAAGGTAACTGCTTTTTAAAATTTTTAGTTTTTTATTAAATTTTTAATAATTTATTTATTATTATTATTTTAATATTATATTATATTTTAATTATTTTTATAAAATTAATTTTATTATTTTTTAATTTTTATTTAAAAAATCAGTTAAATTTAACAATACATTTAACTTTGATCAAACGTGGGTATTTGATTTTTTAAAAGTTTTTGAATAAAAATTTATTATTTAAGAAAATCTTGTAAACATATATCAGCCGCATAAATTTTGCATTTGAAACAGTGTTCATTGACTAGATGCTGGGAATTTATAGCAACAAACAAAAGAGATGAAATAAGAAGTCCGATGCATAAGATCTGAATGAAATTAAATGCCGCGCCTTTTTAAACAACTAAACATAGAGAAACTCATACGCACGAAATTAAATATTGCATAGCTGTTCAATATATTATCACAATCCCAATGAGTTTGATACAGTCACAGCAGTGTGCTCTACCATATATTTCAATACAGATAAATGGAATACATCGCTTTGAAGCTGATTTACATACTCCCAATGTGTATCCTATAGCCTGCTAATGCGCTCGACTGCTCTCCGTCTTTCTTTGGAATAAAAGAGATCCTAATAGAACAGCAATGCCTGTGATTGCAATGGTAAGTAGGAGTCGTTTCCGTGAAAACTCATTTGGTGGCCTCCTCTGAGGGCCTTGGTCTCTTTCAGCTGCCCTCACATCCCTTTAAGGAAAAATTCAACAGTAAAATTGCATATCGTAAGTAATACCCTCTTCATGAATAATTGTTTTTTTTTTTAAGTCTAAGCAAAATTAAGGATATTAAAAAACTAAAATTCCAAAATCAGTTCACACTGGTAGCAGAGGACACACTTCATAGCGACATAAACTAATTATGATTTGTTTATTATTGATAATATCCATATAGAAGCAACAACATCCAGATCAAGATATTCAATTTACAAGCTTAATTTACATTGAGCTCAAAGACATAATTTCAGAAAAAACAGGAAATTCACAACTTATAGAACTTGTCACAACTAATACTCTGATTTGAGAAAAGCCAAGTATGCGTTAATCATAAACAATAAGCTAAATGAAAAAGAAAATTTGTTAAACAGTTCTAAGTCACAAAATGTAACTAATTTTATTCAATCACTTTACATATAAATGATAGTGCATGTACCTGGAAGGTCCGACAACATTTCCTGGGACACCTGTGCACCTAATTTCATGGTTGTATCTTTCTCGTAGTCTAATATATCGGTTACACAGATGACAAAGTTCTGTACGATTCCCACAAACTTCCTACAATAACAAAGCAAGGCAGGATAACATCCAAGTTACCACCAAGGGATAGTATAGAAACCACCATTCCATTGTAAATTACCAACAATTTCTACCTGATGCTCAGCGAGATCAATAGCAGGCAGTGGAAATTCACAGAACTCGCATGTTACAATCCTTTGCGGACAATTTTCACCTCTATGAATTGCTAAAACTTCACGTTCCATCGTCTCACTGCACTGAGAACAGGCCACCTGCTCAAGTAGAAATAGCCCGATAACAACAATCAACACTAGACATTGATCAAAAGATATTCATCACATTGCACTAATCAATATATGTCAATCACTAAGAGACTACATATTGACAAGAAAGCTTGCCTAATAAAGCTCAATAATTATTAGAGCAGTTTATTTAAAATTAACCAGCAAGACAAAACTCAAGTACCGGCGCATGGGTGTTTAAGAAATGTTCCTCAGCGTGCTTTTTTGGAACCATATCACCACAGACTTTACATCTTTCTAGGTTCCGGGAGCAATGTGCAAAATGCAAATCAATATTTGAAGATGGAATAGATCTGTCACTAATAAGATCAAAAGAAAAAATCATTCACCAAGAACCTTTTGAACAAAATCAACAAAATTGGTAATACCAGGATCCATATCATCAGAAAAACAATCATAGTTCCTCCTTGTGGTTTAAATAAGAACTTGTGGAAGCAAAAAACACTTTCACAAAATGCTCAACAAGAGTACATGGAAGAAATCCCAAAAATAGGTTGAAAACATGGTCCACAGCTTCAATATTAGCATCTATCTTTCAACTGAAATTCAAAAACTAAGATGCTGATGATTTTTGACATGATAGCCCAAGTGACTGAAATATGAACTGAAGTTCATCAGTTCAAAAACATAATTATTGTGTTCAATATCAAATTTCACATGCTTCCTCCCTGGGGTAAAAAGAAAAAAGACAATCTTGAAAGAACACCATCAACAGTCACCCCAAGTCTCCTGTTGCACCATAGTTGCCACAACAGGAAAATATAACCCAAAAGAATTATAGAAAATATTTACACAGGATTGACATGCTGTAAACGCTAAAAAAAAGGCATCATATCTAACAGCCATGATCTGTAATCAGCTTTAGCGTAAAAGATGAAGCATAACAGACACAAAATACACATGAATGATAAAACATATTACGTATGTTAATTAGGTCTGACTAAAATTTTAAATAATTAATTAATACCATAGACTCAAACAAACCTTGCCTAAAACTATGAACACATCAATTCTTGTTAACAATACAAAGCAAAGATCATAAGCAACATAAACGATCCTCCAGTAATGAACCCAAAACACGAATTCTAACCAAATGGAATGTCCCAAGTTAAGAAGACAAGAAACTAGTTAGGCCCAGCCTAATTAAGTTGACTTTGGATTTTTAACACTCAATCCATAAATATCAAACTTGCGCCGAATCATATGTTAAAATTAAAAACTCATCTAAAGCAATTAAATATTGAACACAAATTAGATGTTATAAAATTTCTATAAAAAAAAAAAAAAAAACCCAACACAAACAACCGCGATCAGAAAAAGGAAATTGGAAGAAAAAAAAAAAACCCTCCGAAATTCATAAACCATCACTTATTATCGCATAATTTATAGGCTATCAGAGTACTGTGATTACCAGTGACTGCATATTCTTGTGGTTTCATCAGATGCATTTGCCATCGCCATAAAAGAAAAAGCTGTGAAAAAAATAACGAAATTACGGAAAGAATGCGCGCGAGATTGGAATTAGTAAGTAAATTGACGATAATTAGGAAGAGGATTTACCTTTAAAGAGAAAGAAATGTGACTGATTTTTTGTAGCTTTGTCTTTTTTAGATGCTATTTTTCGGATTTCAGAGAAAATTAGCGAACAAAAAATAATAAAATAAAAAGAGGAACGAAGAGGAGACCCTCGATGGAGATTCTAATTACTTCGGTTCAACTTTTTTAGGTGAAATAAGTTGGGGAACCCACAGTACATATTGAATATTAGGATGTGTCAACTTCCCACGCGCTTTCGGTGCAGTGGCAACGACGCTCTCTCCTTTCTCACCCAACAAACATAAATGCCTCAACTCCAATACCTTCCACTATTCCCTTAATCATTCTCACAAGCCAATCCTCGGCCCTCACTTGATATTGGGCTGGGCAAAGCCCAACTAACAAAAACCCGGCCCTCACTTGATACGGACTCCGCCAGAAAATAAAACAATAAAATTCAATACAACTCCAGATAGCTTCCCAGATAATTTTCTTTTTATACTATAATTGGGAAGTGGCCTCTTAAACAACTATTAAGCATTCAGCTATAAGGTGCAGGTCGTATCTAGTATCAGTTTATTATACCTAACAAGTCTCAATTGATTGATTGGGTGGCGTCCTCCATCTTTACTAAGTGGATTATTTATTATTTAATGATACAGAGATAAACCAATTATAAACCAAACAACCATGTGCTTCTTGTCCAGCAAATTTCGCATATACCAGACTTGGTCTTCGCATTCCTCGGCTACTACCAATTGAAACCACCAAATGTGACAAAAGATATTAAGAATTATTTCCCAACCAAAGTAACAAACCTAACCGCACGTTGTACATATATTAACATATTTATGGTCTTCGCCTTTTTTGTGCATGCACACATCAATAGGGAAGAATCTGTATTAAATTGACACCATATTAGAAGTATGCTTCTGTTAGACCCTCTAATTATACACAATATCACTCAACACCCTATAAAATAATAATATGCCGTGTCTGGCACCAAATCAGTCTAATTAGTCATGTTTAAGGTTGATTGAGATCATTGTGGAAGGGTTCTTAATCGTGTTATTGGTGATTGAGATAAAATATGAATAAATAAAAAAAGAAAATCATTGGTGTAATTATTTTTTGTAAACCGTCGCTTAGAGATTATATTATGTCAGTAACTTATATTTTTCCATCCAAAGTTTGATCTTTAAAAGCTTTTTTACTCATTGGATGTGTATAAATTATATTTTTTCATTAAAAATTTTAATTTGTTTACAAAAATTTAACATTAACACTATACAGAGGTTGTAATTGCTGTATTATCCCTTGTTCTTCCTTCCCAATCTCCTTCCTTTTCTTTTTCTCATTTTCTCTCTCCCTCATCTTGACAAAAGTTGGTGGGTGGAAACTTGTTTTTTTGCCACCTCCATCTTCATGGTCAATTACCCTTCCATCATGACCACAATCACCTTTGCACCTTCATCTTTGTTGTTGAAATTTTAGAAATAATACACAAGAATTTATCATCGAATTCTATTGATTTAAAGAAATTAAAATGACATTTTTTTTCCTAATATTATTAAATTTTCGTTACCAAGAGATTTGGGGTAAAAAGGTTTGATTTATGTATTTAATGGATTGAAAAATATTTAAGGCCAAATCTCGGGGGAAAATGGAAATCACTTGATTACCATCGTTATATGAAAGATTTGAAAAACAAATGAATGCATAATTAATTAATCTTCTCCTCTTAAAAGGAGAAAAAATGGGAGAAAGGGTTATGGATGATGCATGTCACTTTTACTTCATGTGGTATGCTGGAAAAGAGAGGAGAGCACATAGACATATAGAAAGGGAGAAATAAACATTTATGTAATTATTTTAATTTTTTATCTTTTGATCTCTTCCATCATTTATGTATGTGGCAAGGATGATGAATATAATGCCTCGTCATTATTAGTCATCAAATCGAATACTAATTATAAATACAAATATTAATATATTTTTTTTCTAATTCAAGCTTATTGTATAATAGATCTTATTCCTTATTAATTGTGTTTTGGATAGCTAATAAATATAATATGACAACTATATGATAAACACATAATATCCCATTGATTTTACATATCTCGATAAATGTATAAAAACTTTATATCAAAATTTTATTATATCATTATTTATATTTTTTAAACAAAAAAAAATTGAATTGTTAAATTTTATCCATATTTTCTATCATCTAATAAAATATTTAAATTATTAAAACGTTTAATTAAATATAATCATCACCTTATTAACTAACAAAATTATGTTTTAATTAATATAAGTTGTTTATATCATTCTGATGGCATATTAAATTTAAAATAAACAAGTCGTTAGATATTATGCATCACATTAAATATAAAATGATTACATTACACCTAATAATTTTTTAAAAGTTCGATTCTTATTATATATGTATTTTCTTAATTCGAATGGACTTAACAAATAAAGAAAGCCTTTGAGTGCCCCTAGATGATGATAATGTTTACTCTATGCAAGCATAAAATCCAAGAGAGAGAGACAACATAGATGGATCTTTCTTGGCTTTGAAACTCTTTTTGACAATCTTGAATAAAGCTTGGTTACTTAAGACATCCATGGTAATAACAAAATTTTAGATCATCTCTTAATTTAAATGAAAATGAAAATGAAAAGAGTAGGCGTTGAGCAGATTAACGAACAATCCTAACTTTTTTATTGTGATTATAGGCACAGTGGTTGGCGGTTATATTTCGTTTTTTCTTGTACGATGATGAGGTGGTTGGCTGGGCAACACTGACCCATCATTTAAAAGTACCGCGTGGGTGAACCCACTTACTCTTAAAAATTCTAAAATGATATTTTCTCACCTAACTGCACTAGATTAATATTATTTAAATTGAAACCTTATCAAAATAATACGATTCAATCTTTATCATATTATTTTTATACAATTTTAATTGAAATTTGATAAAATTCCAACAGAAATAGCATGAATCCAACCTCTATTGCATTTATTTTTGACATAACGTGGGTGTGAATAGTCGTTGGCCCAGAATTTATTTGCTTTCCTTGTCTTAGAACCGTTCCACATTTATGTACATGAAAAGCCGTAAGCAAGAATTAATTATTAATTAATGGAAGATGAGATCACTTTTTTCTTGATTTATTAAATTTCATCATTTTGCTGATCATTGACACTTGTCCCTGCTTTTTTATTTTAAACGCTTAAACTAAAATAAATAGTATGGAATGTATTACAATGAGCTGAAACAGGCAGGGCATCCCGCCCACTCGTAATTTAAGCTCGTCAACAATTCTTGAAATTTGGATTGGAATTCAATTAAGGCCGAAGGACTTGTTTCAACTTATAGTTCGAGACCGAGATAAAGTGTCATCTCTAAAGTTTTAAAAATCTAATCTTTTATCTTTGAAAATATTTTTTATAATTTTTATATTAAAATGATTAAAATACCTTTTTAAAAATAAAAATTTATAATAAAAAAATTTTAAAATAAAGAAATTTAAAAGTAGTCACCGTCGTCGATATCGATGACGGTGGCCACCGATAAAGGAACAAGGTAGCCGACGACCACCTGGTTCTAAGGGAGGCAAGATGAAGGCGGCCAGTGTTTAGGCGGAGGTGGTCAGATCTGACCACCTCCGACAGAAGTAGGAGCTGGAAACGGTCAAAAGGGACGACCTTGGTCCCACCTGCCATTTCCGATCATTTTTTCTGACGGAGAATGCCAGATCTGGCTGTCTCTACCAAAACTGTGGCCGCTTCCACTGAATAGGGAGGCCACCGCCGCTGGCATCGATGGTGGTGACTGCTTTTAAATTTTTTTATTTTAAAATTTTTTTATATATTTTTAAAATTTTTTAATATTTATATTTATAAAAATTTATTTTATTATTTTTTAAAATAATAAAAATACCCCTGAACTATTACAATTTATTAATATATTTAATATTAAATTTGATTGAAGGGCGAGAATTGAGTTTTTGAAACCTTGGGGATGACACTTTGACCCCGTCTCAAACTATGGGTGGGAATTAGTCCTTTGGCCTTGAATTAATTGGTAGACATCACTACACTCAATATAGAATTCTAAAAGTTTAATCTAATAGTAAATATATGTATCATATAAGATAGTAATTTGAATTTAAACCATAATAAAACTCATAATTTTTTTATTTATTTGGTCTGTAATTATAAGTTTAGGTGGTTACAAATTATCGAGTTTAATTTATTTAATCAATTAGGATTAATCCATTGATATATATAAAAACTTTTAAGTCATAAAAAAACACTTTATATGTATAATGAGATATAATCAATTAGTAGTTATAATAATATCAACTAACTACGTAATTTATAAATCAATACATTTCATTAATGCAAAATCTTTTTCATATTCTTCCTCGTGCTTAGAAGAGAAAAACCATGATTTTTTTTTACCAAATTTGGATGTCATTAATGCAAATATTTTGTTTTAGTTCAATTATGATATAAATAGCTTTTGAAAATAATATTTGAATATAAGATTATTGATATCTAATTAATTGAATGAAATTTCTCTTTTCTGTCCCATGAATACGAAAGATTAATTATTGAATTCACCAATCTTTTGATACACAATCATCAGCAAAATTTGTTTTTTTTTTTTTTAAATACTTTTTTATGCAATTTCTCGTTATAAACTAATGTATACAATTTGGACTTATACATATAAATTAATATAATAATAATTAGAGTCTAAGAAGATTTGGATAGATATGCTAAATGTTTGAACATTTATGATTTTTATGTAATTCAATTTGATAATCAAAATATCTAAATTTATTAAGTTTTTAGTGATATTCAGTATAATACAAAGATAACATAATAATGTTAAGTGTTCTCTCTTTCATTTTTTCTACTCTCTTTATATAATTTGTTTTTTTAAGTGAAAACTCTAATTACTTACATAATTAGTTGGTGTGGAAAAAACTTATCAAAATAAATAATTGTTTTATCCTGATGAGGTTTGCGCATGTAATGGTGAGGGGCTGGTCCAGGCTCAGAGCTGTTTGCCATTAGGGTTAACTCGACGAAGGCGTGCGAGATGCGTCCTCGATTGCCCAATGGGCATGTCACTCATTTAAACGTAGTCACGTGCAGTTTGAATGGTTTTGAAAGTTGAGGTAAAATTTTCTGATAATAATAATATGTACATCAACCTCGAGCAATTAAAAATAAAAAAAAACTATAATATATAAAAACTTAATATAATTGATTCAATGTTGTTGAGGAGAATCCTAGGATTATGATGCGGGAATATCTTAAAATAAAACATTTCTTAACGCCATGAACTATGATTATTTTATTCAATTTGATTTAACAATAAATTTGGCCCATGGTCGCCAGCTGGACAATTATTTTTCTATATTTGGCAAGTTGAATGAAGATCTGGAAAATTCCATCCACCAGAAATAAAATAACCACAAATTTTCCATTACCAGTCGAGAATTCTTCTCATGTAAACTTTCTCTTGGTGAATGTTTGTTTGGAATATGCATTATAAAGTACAAATTGCATCCAGAAAGCGTACTAGAATACACATATATAGACACAAATCAACAAGAACAATGAAGATCAAGGTCCCTCGTTGTTCTTGCCAAATGAAGATAGTTCGAGCTCCTTCTCCGATTTTCCTTATTAGGTAACCTTAAAAATCTAAAAAGAAAGCTTCCTCAGGTTCATTCGTGTTATCCATACTTTTAACTAATGACCAAATTAATCCCTCATGTTTTTCATAAGCAAGGAGGATGTTAAGATTAATAGCCCATTATCTTCGAATCGTAGCCCTTCAAATGAAATGGCATCACTAAATCACCTACCCTCCCTCAATAAATTATACTTTATTATGATTATTATTAAACTTAAGTTTTACGTTTATTAAAAAAAAAAAATGGTTGCACATAAAGTAAATTAACAGTCTTCTGAAAATCATTAAACAAGTTTTACCGGCATTACGCATGAATTTAATATTTTATGAAATGATTTATATATCCCAATAATTAAAACAAATTTGATTGAGGCCTGTTTTTCATCCTAAGTGGTCTAAATTAAAAGGAAAATGTTTTTTTTTTTTGGCTCAAATTAATCATAACAAAAAATTTAAATATAAATTTACATTTTAATCATTATTAACTTTGCCTCTGTTTTTTTTTATTCTTTAATAATTAGCAAATAATAACGAGTTAAAATCAAATTTAATGATTAATAGGGTAATAAAGAGTTATAAAAATTAGTTTTCCATATTATACACTTATTTAACATCAATTCTAACTTACTTAAAAAAATAATAAAATAAAATAATTATCTTATTAACTAAAAATTGAGTAACATAATTTTTAAGTTCATAAAAAAATAAAAAAATTTATTTATTTATTTACCTTTGTTTTTATTTAATTAAAACTAAACCCAACATTTTATTTACTGTCTACTATCACAACTCATTTTTTCCTTAAATCTTCATCATAATTCACATATTATTTTTAATTATTAAACAAATAATTAATATATCATTAAATTCTCAAACATTCAATATTTTAATTATTAAACAAATATAATTATAATTAATATTTACATCTGTTTAATTAATAATTAAATATATGCATGTGTGTCAACCTATGTATATATATATAAATATACATATGTATATATGTGTAAATGTATATACCCTTGTGTGTGGATCATTTATTTGATGTATGTGTAAAACATGTATGCATGTATGAATCATGTATGCATGTATGAATCATATATATGTTTTGCATGTATGTATGAATCATATGTGAATCAAGTATGATTGTATCCATGTCTGAATCATATATGTATGTGTATATATGTGTGTGAATCATATATGTATGTATGCATGTATGATACTTGTGAACGTCAAAATCATGAGTGTGTTATGCATGTGTTATGTGTGAATCATTTATGCATGTATTGCATATATGTATGTATGTATACATGTGTTGTATATCTATGCATGAATTATGAGTGTGTTATGCATGTATGTATAAATACATGTGTGTTATGTATATTTGTATAAATTATGTGTGCATGTATGTATGTGTGAATCATATATGTGTGTATAACTCATGTGTGTGTTATATATGTATATATGTATACATACATGTATGAATAATATATGTGTTGTGCATATATGTATACATACATTTATTATATTTTATACGGATGTACAAATGATACAAAATGCATAAAATTGTAAATCGATCCAATTTATACATACATACAAGATATTTAATAAATTGGTTTGCATATTAATTGTAAAAACTTCTAATTATTAAATTTGTACGAAAAGATTAAGAGATGTTAAGTAACATTTAATGTAATAAATTAATTCGATTTTGATGAGAATTTCAAAAGATAGAGATGATAAAATTTAAATTCAAATTAAGAGAAAGGAATAAAAATAATTTTAAAATTTAATTATTCACATTTATTTTTAACTTTTTCAAAACTAATAAAATTATAAATTATATTTATTATAAATCAAAACAGTACTTAAATCGGAAATCACGAAAGGAGATCGTGGTCTGCCTTGAAAACGATATGCACCCGTCAGGTTGGCCAATGGCTTTAGAGACAGAACGGTCATTTCCCAGCTTCAAGGGGCAAAACCACGTTTTCCGTGGACAATAGAAGACCCACCCAACACACAGATTGTTCAGAAAAAGAAACCTCCGTATTTCCAAAATAGGAACCACGGACTACGGAGACGAATGCCCACGCGTCAGTGATCTATACGGTAGACGGCGTCACATTTAAAAATTAAACTGTTATTTTAAATCCTCTCAGCTCTCCATTGGAACACGTGTCTTCAGTGTAAAAACCGCTGGTGGTTTTCTGCACCAAACCGCTGGTTTTACCATCACATTATACACTTTCCTTATATAGTCTCTTCCGCTGATGATGTGAATCAGTGCATACTCAGACCAAAACAAAGTCTCTGAAGAACCTTGGTTCTTTTGTCTCCACTCTCTTCACCTTTCTTTTTCTTGCCAAGTAAGTCACTATTTACTTTATTCTCTTCTTTTTCAGAAAAAATTATCTGTTTGACTGGAACTTAGTTTTTTATATTTTGAATTTTGATGGAATCTAAGGATGGGGAGAGGTAAAATAGTGATAAGGAGGATCGACAACTCGACGAGCAGACAAGTAACGTTTTCAAAGAGAAGGAACGGATTGTTGAAGAAGGCGAAGGAGCTGGCGATCCTGTGCGACGCGGAAGTAGGTGTGGTGATCTTCTCCAGCACCGGCAAGCTCTACGATTTCGCCAGCACCAGGTCTTTCAAGATCTCATCATCATGATTTTTTTGTTATTTTAATACTTGATGCCACATTATATTATAACAACAAAAATATCTATACTCGATGCCGCATTTGATATGTTATTTACATATTTCTGGTTTATATGCAAAGCTTGCAGAGATTTTAATTTGAAATTGTTTAGAGTAATTATTATGTTCACTTTTTAGATAATACTATAGGCTGCTGATAATTTAGGGAAAAATGTAGAAATATGTGAGTTGCGTCCGTATTTGTAGCATAAAATAAGATTTTGATATATTATTTTATGAATTCTTGAATATTAGATGCTATTTAGAGCTACAACTCATCGGTGACAGCCTGATTTTAGCTTCAATTTCTTTATAAGATTTAGAATTAGTGAGGTCGGCATTGACAGAAAAGATGATGTCTCTTGTAGCAATGGTGTACCACTTAAATTGCTGCGCTGAGGGTTCATAATTTGAAGTTAGAGCTTAATCTTTACTGATCAATGATCATCGACTTCTTGCCATAGTAAAGAGGCAACACGCCAATTCAATGTTATGTTAGCCCAGTGGCAAGACAATTAAATTAGCAAAAGGTGATCTTGTCAATTTCCAAACAAAGAAAACCAAACGGGGGACTGAAGTGATGAGGTTAGGACTGATTGTAGCTAGGTGGATGACAATGGCATTGAAGTTTGTGCTGCTGTTAATTATATATCAGTATATTTTCATCTTATAAGTTCAAGTAAACTTCATGGCTACCTTGTCTGTGAAGATATTTTTTATATTATAATTTCAAATCCATTAGGACCATTTTTTGAAATATAATACATCTTGATTCCTTAACTACTAAAGGTTGTATCAGTGCGAGGGTTTTGTTAGGTCATAGGATGGCTTCTGGTGCCCAAATAATGAGAGAGATTAAGGATCAATGAATGAAACAAATGGTATTCATAAACAACTATTGAATTATAAGATAAACTTAAAAATGTTTCTAACCTTGTACAATAGTTATTTAAGTAACTCTTTAATCACAGAAATATAAAATAGTTAGTTTGGTGGTTAGTACTCTTCTATGGTGTGTCTTTATCGAAGATTATGATATTAAACTATAATTTGACAAATTTAGGTATTTATTATACGAACACAGTTTTCATATCATTGAGATATGGTTATTGTTTTGTTGAAAGAAATACAATTTAGTAATTCACATATAATTGAATTTTAATTATTAAATTTAATCATGACTTGAATAAGATACAATAACCTTAATTTTAATAATAATAATAATTATTATGCTTTGTTAATTTTGAGATTAAACAATCCAAAAAACTAATTCGAAACAAATAAAAAAGAAAAAGGAATAATTAAATTAAAGCTTTAAATTGGAAAGTTTCATACAATTAAAACTCTTCAGATATGATGGAATGGTCGTTTTACTGATGAAACGCTTGTTCTACACTTGACGAATGGTTATTTAGTCGAAAACAACCCCATTTGTTTTCTCATTCAACTTCTTGTGCTATAGTTGTTGATGAAACAACCACAAAAAGATATATCGAACAACTTATTCTATAGGGAGCAATTAAGGGGCTTTTAGAATGATCATAAACATTTTTTGAAACAGTTTGTAGAATAACCTAACGGTTGTTTACAATGACTGAAATACATTATCCTAGTTTGTGAAACACCCATTACACAATTCTTGCATCATACTACCTTATTAGAAAAAGATTTTTCCTTAAATTTGAATCCACCACAAAAGTATCCATCATATTGTCCTCTCACTCATTATCACATTATGGTAACAAATCAACCACATTGAAGGTGGTAGGAACATCATACTGCCTGGTAACTTAATCTTGTATACACTATCATAGATGTGCTCTAAGACCTTTAATGGACTATAAACTCTGGGCACTAACTTTTTGAATTTTCCATTGGCAAATATTTTTGTAAAGATGAATCAACACTATGTTGCTTAAGAGATGACAATTTGACTCGCAAAATTGGGTCTTTGACCCGTCCCTCCTCGAATGGGATGATAACATGAACGAGGATAAGGACAAGGAAAAATAAACCTTCGACCCATTCCCTCTTTAGTTTTTCATTTTTCCTATATGTCTCTTAAATTTTTAAATATTTAATTAACCTTAAAAGTTTTGAATTATTACAAATATATCTTGATATCTATTAAGTATTTCATTATTTTTCTAATAATGGTGAAAAGCGAAAGATGAGGGGAATTTTTCTCAAATTTTACCGCAGGGATGTGAAATGGAATAAGAGACAAAAATTCTTTTTAGGAAAGGGATGAGGATTCCTTGTTATCCATATATTGAGGACAAAAAAAGTTTCTCTTGTAAGGGTGACGATGAGGATTAGAGTATTCGATCTGAACCTGTTGCATATACTTTTCATTTAGATTGATAATTCGCTTTTGAACCTATGTACGTAACTCTTTAGTCACTTTAGTTGTCTTATTGGTGTCCGAACTAAATTCTTGATTACTGACAATAGTCTCAAGTCTAAAAGAGTGATTAGATTAAACACATAGACATCCTTGATTGGACCATATTATGGGATTTTACAAATGATTGAGCAAAAATTCTGCTTGCACTAACACAAGGTCCTATTAACTTAGACTATCTCAAACTAAGCTTAATAAATTTCCTAAGCTTATGTTTGCTAATTCTGTTTATCAAATTTTTAGGTGGTAGGATGAAATAAACTAGAATTGATTGCCTATGTTTCAGCATAAAGTGTGCCAAAAATGAGTCATAAATTTGACATCTAGATATGAAGTTAATGACTTTGGAACTCCATGCAATTTCACAATTTCCTATAAAAACAAGCTTGCTGCTTATGAAGCGTAAAAAGTTTTGTTACAAGGTATATAAAGTATCTTTGAAAAGTGATGAAAAAAACTTTCATGATAGAGTCTTTATTCTATTATGTTATAAGAAATCCCAGAACAAAAGGTCAACTCATATCCTTGTACAATGCAATTAGAACATGTAATGGCGTATATAAAGCCCCATTAGTGTTTCAAGTTTTAGGTAAATGACATATCCTACATCTCTTTCCATGCCAAGCCAATAAAAATACTCTACAAGCAAGGTTAAAGTCTTATCCTTCCCAAAATGTCCAACTAGTCCTCTTTAATGCCCTTTGGTAATAAAGGATTCCCTCAATGAATACTCATACATATGTAGGCTATTCACTTTGAATAAATGTTTTTCTTGTATCACAAACTACTAGTATGGACTCTTGTTGCATTTTTCCTAAATGCTACTAAAATATGGGTCATCATGATAAAGATTTAGAAATGTTTCAAAACCTACAACTTGTACCTACATTGTAGAAAGTAATGTATGTCGCCTATTTAACATGTCCACCATTTGATTAAAGACTCCCACCTTATGCTTGATGATGAAGGTAAAGGCTTGCATGAATGCTACCTATTTGGTATGTCTCACATTAAGCTTATGTTCTCCATTGATTTACATTAAAGCTTCATTACCAAAATATAAGACAAACTTCCTTGAGAAGAGATAATGTCTCCAATACTCCAAACACATCACTATCGTATATAACTCCTTATCATAAGTAAAACATTTTTATCTTGTCTAGATTAAGCTTTTCATTAAAGAATGTGATAGACTTAGTATTTTATCTTAACACTCCACCAATCCTAACATTTGATGTATCATAAAGAACATCAAACATTTCTTCAAAGTTTGGCAACTTTAAAACTACAGCTTTTGTAAATTTAATTTTCGAAAGTTGAAAGTTTATGCTACCTCTTTTGTCCGCACAAATTTCTCTTTCTTTAAACATTTTGTGATTAATACAATAATGGTGTTGAAAATCCTAATAAACCTCTTGTAAAAAAAAAAAAAAAAAACAACCTTTTGAAAACTTCGAGCATAATCAATGGACTTTGGCATTTGCCAACTTATGATTGCTCCAATCTGAGCTAAATCCATTCTAATTCCATCTTTTGCCATAATATATCGTAAAAATGTCATATTATGATCAATGAATAAGTGACATTTCTCATATTTGCATATAACTTCTCCTTGTGCAACACCTCAAACTCTTCTTTAGATGATCTAAAAGTTGTTGAACTAAAGCACTATAAACAAAGATATCGTTGAAATATACAACCATGAATTTACCTATGAAAGGCCTAAAAACTTGATTCATTAGTCACATAAATGTACTTAGTGTATTAGATAACCTAAATGGCATCACCACAATCTAATAAGATAGATGCCTTCATTTCATCCCACCCAGTACCATCAATAGAAATAGATGTGAAAGCTTATCTATGATTACCAAAGACCTAAGGGAACTCTTATTTTGGGAACCATCTAACGATGTCATCAACTCCTCTTTGAAAGGGCACTAATTCTCTATTTATTTCTTTCTCTCCCAACCATTGCTAGATAAAGCACTTGTACAACCAATTTCTCATCTTAAATGTCATCTTCCATTCATCCCCCAACTTGACCCATATTTGGTGATAACCATTCTTCAAGTCTATCTTCAAAAAGATCGTCACTTGATGAAAGTGATCAAGTAAATCATTAAATCGAGGAATTGGAAAATGATATTTGGTGGTGATTTTGTTGACAACCTAATTATTAATTCACATTCACCACAATATTTTTTCTTTAAAACAAATAATGTCGACATAACAAAATGACTCATACTCTTTGAAATTACTCCTTTTTCCCAATAACTCTCAATCCTGCCTTTGCAACTCTTCATCCTTTTTGGACTCATTCGATAGACAACTTTGTTTGGGAAAATGGCTTAAAAAAAAAAATTGATGCAATGCTACATGTCCCTTATCAATAGTAATCCTAGTGGTGTTTCCTTTGGATCCATTGCATCTAATGATGAATGAATTTGGTGTGTATGGTAATCACCTTTCCATTACTTTCAAGTAACTTTTGTCATCTCTTGAATTGCTCCCATAAGTTACGATTTTGAGAGCAAATTATTATCTTTAATGTCATGTCTTTCATCTAATGGCACCAATGTTATTGTTACCTCTTCTTCTTAAATGTGTAAGTGCCATCACGCTTCATCTTCCTATCAAATTGCCACGGTTGCAATAACAAGAGATGACAAGCATTCGTTGGCACTATAACATACCATACCTTGTCTTGATATTTTTCCAAAACGAAACTGCTTATTCACCTTCATGTCACATCCCTTCCAAAACCATGATAACTTATAAGGTATTTTGGATGCTTCTATATCTTCAAATTCAATTTATCCACTATAGTTGTGACAACTACATATCCATAAATCCTTTCATCAATAATCATAGTACAAATTTTCGTTTTAGATATAAAGTTAGCATATAAGATGTTATTCTTCAACCATAGCTTATTTTTGATGTCATGGTATTGAAAAATCTATGAATTGCTAAAAATTTCATTTTATCTTCGAAAGTAATTTTATCTTCTCCAAATTCTTCTTTTTTCATATTTTTCTTCCACATCATCGTATTGACAATTTTCCTTCTTAATTCATGTCTTCATTTGTTAGTTTGGATAATCTACTGTAAAATGTCCCAATCTTTATCACTTAAAGCCTTGCTTTTCTTTTGCTCACATTGAACTAGATTCTACAACTTGTTTTCTTTTTAGGTTTGTTTAGAATTAGTACATTTTGTAACAATGGTAGTTGGTTTGAAAAGTGCTAAACTTTCTCAACCTCCTAAAGATTCCTTCCCTAAAAATGGCAAAAAAATCGCAAACCACTATTATTTTTCTAATTAATTTGCTTCTCAACCTTCATGGCAAGTCGATAAACATCCTTATAGGTCAAAAATTGGTGTAATTGTATAGTATCCAAAATTTCAGCTCGAAGACCTCTAAGGTATCTATCAATTGTTTGTCCATCCTTCTTAACCATATCACATCTAATCTTCAATTGATCAAATTCACTGGTAAACTCTTCAACCGACATACCTCTTACTTAATATTATGATACTCAATAAAAACTTTTTGCTTATAATGCTTAGGAAGAAACTTTTGATGTGACAACTTTTTCATCTTTTTCAACTAACAACCTTCTATTTTTATTCCCCAAACTGTTGTTTCTTAACATGCTCCCACCAAATTGATGCATGTTTCCTTCATTTAATTATAACTAATTTTATCTTCTAACTCTTTGAAAACTTTCATATATTAAATATCTTTTCTACCATATTCAATTAATCAATAAATTCATTGGAAGCCTTGTCATGAAACTTAGAAATTTCAATCTTTATGCTAATGTCTCTGACATATTTTTAATTCCTTGGTCTAATCTCGCAATTGTCTACTTGTTGATTGACACCCATAAAAGGATAAATATTGTCTCCCCATGAGTGCCTTCACTACCCCTACAATTGACCTCATTTACCTTAACCACAATTTTGTTGTACAACCATTGATAACAAGTCTTTGCTTTGTACCAAATAATGACGAAACAATAAAGGACATGACTGAACAATCAATGACACAATTGACTCGAATTAATCACCATCAAATGGTATTATGACTTAAGTATTGGATATATGTAATAACCATCAAGATTACTTTATTGCAATGAAAATTAATCTCAATAATCAATAATAATAATCAAAGTCTATTAATCTTGAGATAAAACAACCCTTTAAATGGTTATAAAAACTCTAGTTCAAAAATAAATAAAAAATGAATAACTTAAGTTAAAATTATAAAACTGAAAAGTTCTATGTTACTAAAACTCTTCAGATCCAATGAAATGATTATTTCTTTGACTGAACACTCATTCTACACTTGACTCATAGTCATTTAGTCAAGCATGACCCAATTCACTGGCTTCTTCAACATCTTATGCTATAGGTGTTAATGGAATGAACTATGAAAAAGATTGTGCTGATGGAGAATGACTAAAAAACTTTTGGAATGATCAAAGACATTTTTTGGATCAATTTCATTTAGTTTATGTCATATAAAACACCCCTTCCTAGTGTATAAAACGCCCATTCCACTATTCTTGCATCACCATATTAATGAAACACCACTTGGTTCTCTTTCAATAATATCTTATTGAAAAAAGAAAAAATAAAGGATATTCAAACTAATGAGTTCATATATGTATGGGCTAGTTGAATCATGAATGACTATTTGATTCTATAACCAAAAAAAAAAAAAAATCCTTTCTCAGAAAGGGTTAAATTTTACTCTCTCTCACACAGAGACATACACACACTATAGATATATATACGTATATTTATATTTATAACAACTTAAAAACACACACGCACACACACACATATATATATGTATATTTATAACAACTTAAATAACTTCTACTTGCAACTAAACCTTATTTTTTATTTTATGAGTACAAGAGAAATTTATGATGTAGGATTGTATTTGTGTTTTCTATTTCTTACTTTGGTTTTTTGAACAAATAATCAAATTCTTTTAATTTGTATGTATTGTTTTTCCATACATATATACATATCTTTTGTATCTATTTTGTATGTTTAAATGATATATTATTATATGGTTAGATAATTTAAAATTTAAAATTAATTTTATATAAGTATATAATAATAGATTATTATAATACAAATGTGGGCAAAAATCATGTATAATATTATTCTTTCTTTAAAAAGGTCGCTCAAAAGTCTATTAACCTATGTTTATTCTTTTCCCTTCCAAATCAGGGCCTACAAAGGAAATTTTTTTTCTTTTTTGTAAGTACCAAGAAAGATTTAGATAAGAAAAGATGGGGGGAATAATTTGAATTGTTGAGGCAAAATACCTTAAGTCCCACTTTGCAACACATAAATTTTTTAAATATGCAGGTACTTATCTGTTTATTGACGCAGATGAATTATTGTTCATCTATGTGCAATTTATTGTCAAAATTGTTTTCCTTTCAAATTCTTCTAGTATAGACATGAGGAATATCATAAACATATACTTTTCTATATATTTATGTATATTTAAATAAGATATTATTATATAATTAAATAATTTTAAATTAAAAGTAAATAATATTTAATTATTTAATAATACATCATTTAAATATATATATACACACACACACGAAGTTTTTTCTTTTAGATATTTATGATTTTGTTTGAAGGGATTAACAATGATACCAAGTTGCTTACAAAACACAAGGGACATATTTTGATGTATTGATTTTTATTTTTTTGTAATCAAAATATATATCATAATTAATAATTTTTTATTATTTAATTTTTTTGAAACATATCCTTACATTACTCAAAAAATTTATAAAGGGAATAATATAATATAATATAATTATTCCTAAATCTTAGTTTTATTGGTCATTATTTAGCCCCATGGTTTATCGACTGAAAATGATAAAATATCAGTTTGCATTTACACACACACACACACACACACACACATATAAACACCAGCACTTTATTTCAAAAGTGTTCTTTACTTAATAAGAAAGAAAAAGAAATTAGTGTTTTTTATTATAATATGTTTTAACATTCAGAAAATGATGTCTCAAGATCACATTCTCATGTAGAAGCTTAGTTAACACTTAATTATTAGCCATACCCGATAGAATAAGTAGGATCAAATTTCAAGTAGCAAATGAATAGGGTCAAATTGCATTTAACTTGTTTCGGGTCAATATTAAATTATTTTGACAACTATTTATTATTGTCTACTATGAGAAGAATGTTGTTTGCCGAAACTGAAAACCTAAACAATTTACGAAATTTTTTGAAAAAATTAGCATAAACAAAGTAAATATAGAGATACAAATTACAAGATTTGGTTGGAGCAAGCGAGATCCATTGGTACAAAATAATACAAGAATATACATACCTGAAAAAACATATAAACCAATAAAGTAAGAACAACACTTCTAACAATAGATCAATTTATGATTCTTTACTTTTTTTTAATAGGTTTCTCTCCTCCCTCAGTTGTTGGCTAAATGAAACATGAACTACATCTTTGCTTTTTGCTGCCAAGATGATGCATCATTTAACACCTTTCATTGTTTTTAATTTAGGTCTCAAAGGTTAAATTTTGATAACATTAAGGAATAAAACTTTTTTTTTTTTTTTTTTGAGGACAGAAAATGATGTGATTTAATTGATTTTATAATTAGTTGTTATCATTATTTACTTTAAAATATTAAAAAACGTAGAATGATTATTTCTCACTCTATTTTGCCTCAATGTCACTTCTTCCATTTAAAAGCTATATTTTTCTATTTTTAACCCATTTTTGGATTAATTTTAATGATTTCTTCCTCTTGTTTGACTTCTTTCTTCTTTTGTCTATTTTCTTAGTCCTTTTTTCTTGCCTCCTTTTCGTGTGCCCCTATCATCTTTCTTCTTTCTACCCAACCTGTCCATTTTGTCATATTGCATGACAGTTAAAACCATGCCACAATACAGGGGAAACTGGCTAGCCCCTGGTGCCTAAACCACCAATGGCTAATTGACTGGTTTTAGAATTTCAATTTGATGGTGAAAATCAAATAAAAGATTGAATGAAAGAGAGAAACTAATATGGTTTCGCAATTATGAGCATTGATTAGGAGAAAAAATTGAAGATGAAGAAAACATAACAAATGTACAACTATAAAGAAAATGGTTGAAAAAAGATTACGAAGATCAGTTGAAAGTTTTATAATAGGGGTAAAAAGAAGATTAGTGAGGTTAAAGGAGACAAGTTGCTAGGTTAAGGTGGGAAAAGAGCATTTCCATTATTTTAAAGTTAACATATTGGTATATAATTTATTTGCTTTATCAGAGTAATATCAAAACTTCAAAAATAATTATTATCATTTTAATATTTTTATCCTAAAAGTTAATAAATTTTGTTAACAAAACTTGACAACAGGCAAAAAAAGAGGTCATTGCTAAAGTTTGAGTGTGAAAAAATATCAATAAGGTAAAATATGAGAGTTACATAGTTGTTCCACCTATTTGGTTTGAGTAAATATTTTATTGATACAATAATTTATATTTTATTACTAATATTACTTTGTTTAACTTGTTATTAAGGTGGTATAATAAGACGAGTATTCTGATTAACACCTTTAATTTAGGTTTTAACAAATTACTAAAATAACAAAGTTAATTGAAAACTAATTTTAAATATTAATAATATGATTTTCATGCAATGAATCTGCCCATCATATATAACTCATTACTACTAAAGTACAAAAATAACGTCTACCTTAAATCCATCATTAATATTAATGTTTGATTAGTCATGCAAAGATCGAATTAATATTGAATTAAACAATTACTCAACCTTACTATAGTCATAGATTTATAATATATTCCATAATTAAACTATGAGGTGAGATATTTTCTCTCATACCCAAGAGTGATTAATCCTATGTCAATCTACCATCACCTTGATAACTTATCAACATCGCTAGCCTCTAATATATTGATAGACCTAAATATTAAAAAAAAAAAAAACTATACTTAACTAGTGTCAAACTAGGTTGTTTGGTACCGAAGATACTTTAGTGATATAAACCTTAAGTATCAAGTACATCACTGTCCATTTATGATTTATTTCATAAATAGTGGCATTATCGTTATATGGAATCATATAACAGGTTAGCTTAGTGAACATACAAGTAATATAATCATGTTATCAACAAATAATCTCGATATGTAAGATTTATCATTATCTTTCAATAGAATTATTTAATGTTGTCATAGTCTTATCGTATCATAGGTTGTAGGTCAAATAATACTAAACCTACAAACATTTCTAGAATGACTATCTAATATGCATATAAGGTTCTCACAATCAAAATACACATTGAACTTTTTATCATGATTTAACTATTTTAATGGTCTTTAACATAAATGTAAATGTATACGCATATAAATAAATAGTATCATTTTATTGATATATAAATATGACATAGTGTGGACACATAACGCTAAAATGATTGACTCTAAAACACTAACTCTAACATCTCTATCTAGTTTAAGGAATTCAAAACTTACAAACTAATCCAAACTCTTATTCTCAAATAGTATAAGGTGTAACAAGCTCCTTACTTGACAAGCTTAACGCCCTTATGGTGAGTTTTAGTAAACACTGTATTGTTAAAAATACATACTAAGTACAATAATGGCATCAAAGAATATAAAATTTTCACTTGAAACCATCACATAAAGATTAGTTTTCTTGTTTGTTTCTTTAACCATTGTTAAGCTACACAATAACCCATCCCTCATAATTTTCACAACATTAACATAAATTTGAACTAAAGACTTCAAAGTGTAAATAACTTTTAAATTAACTAAACCTCTAGATCCCAAGTCTACTTAAAGCAAAATATTTATGAATGTCAATTTGGAACACATTAAGTTGATGATATTTTGTTGTAATGTCATGTTCTTTGTCGATTTGTCCTAATGGTGTTTTCAAACAAAAAAAAAAAAAGGTGTTTTTCATTTAGTTGTAGGTTAATCTAAGTAATTTGAGTATTTATACACAATTAAGCTATGTCTAACTTCATAATATTGTACAAGGCTAATTCAAGTCTTGAGTAGCCAAGGTCAAGAAACCTTTGTAGCTTCTAAAGTTCAAGGTATTAAGTAAGATGAAAATGGGGTGAAATCTCAATACTTCTACCTTTCTTGATGTTTAAAAAGGCCTAAATGGTCCAATGTAAATTGTCTAATTTTTTTTTCAAGTATTTTTTTTCTTATTTTTCTCATATCTATCTAAATGTTAAGTTTATTATTTAAAGTAAATATATGTGAAAACTAATATTTTTGTATGTTCATTAACTATTGATAATTATGAAATTAAAAACAAGTAAAACTTATGAATGTGGCACCATTGATAATAAAGATCCTAGTATTATCTATAGTAGTTAAATATCAGAGTTGACAGTAACTGTGGTGGTGATGTGATGGTTTATAAAATAATGACTGAAATAGTTCATATGAAATGAAATAGGAATAAGGACTAAAATAATTTTTTGATGAAATTGAGGGACAAATAAAATTAGGATGAAATAGAGGATGACGCATAATACAAAAATTACTCTTACAATAAGAGAACCTTTTAAGATCTTTTCTATTAGGTAAAACTAAAAATAATCGACCTATCTATCAAAAATTAAATATCATAATATAAATGTTTAAGTAACAAACAACCTAAAATGTTTGATGATTGGCATCAAGTTAAGTTCAAACTTCAAAATTATTACCAAAGAAAAGAACAAACAATAATTATCTGAATAAAAGACCCCATTGAAATAGCTAATCTCATGCATATTATGTGTACATCTAATCATACAAATTGCATAATATACTAAATAACTATTCTGAGTATTACCCAGCTACCAAAAGAGTTTATAAATAAACAAATAAAGATCCTGAATATCATTCTCTATACCATTTTAGGGGCATTATTATTTGCATATTAGGGTTAATTAGTAGGGAACATCCCACAACATGCATCATTTCATTGTGACAAAGAACAGATAAAGTAGTCTTTTGAAAGAACAGATAAAATAGTCTTTTGAACACAAAAATAACATAACGACCTAATTCAAGAAACCTGTGATAGAATTATCACACAGAGAATTTTAAGAACTTGCATTAAAAATCTCTGAATAAATCGCCCCTGCCCTTCCTCCTAAGAATAAGTCTTTCCTCAAAAGTCTCAGAAATTCTCATGTATTCCTTTATGTTAAATTGACCCACTTCACCAAGAGACAATACTTATTTACTCTTTCCTTCACCTTTCTTCATGTATATCTAGGTAATGGGAATGTCACCTTGTCTCAAGGTTAACATTTGAAAACTATTTAATAAAATTAAGACCTTGATATGAAACATCCAAGAGCTCAAAATGAATTTACTGCCCCACAAAACTATCTTATGGACGACCTCTAGTTAAAACTTAACAAACTTCACCATTCAAGACATCATTTGAGGATCCAATTTCTCTAATTGGACCACAATTTCTACTACAAATTTACATCATTAGCATGAATAGGAACATTGGACACAATTGGAAGGGCAAGCCATTTATTCACAACCAAATAGTCATGTTGCTAGTTGATGTAGAATTCATCTAAAGCATCATCATGAGTTCAAACATTGAGCTAGCTTTGTGCTTACCAAAATTGGAAATTAGTCTTACATGGTTGTGACACTTCTATACCCACGCAACACAAGTCTCATAATCTTTAGAGATCCAAGAGATAAAAGGTTTGTGAGAGCAATATTCTTTAGGAAATGTCTGACCATATTGGCATTAAAAACACATACTCTTATGAGTTTTTTTTTTTTGGATAATTTTGCTCGAAAATTGTACTTTCAATTTTGATGCAAATTATTCCAAATGAAAGTTTAAACAACACATACGACAACTAGATTTGCAACTTCCATCAGATATATAATTTCTCCTCCACTAGGTAGAACTATAGTCTTTGCAATGAATTCCTTGTCCAAGCGTGAATCACCTAGTATGATTCTAAGGCCATGCATGAACTTGGGGTTCAAAACTGATGGTCTATTTTGTTGAAAATCCACCACCAAATTTAGCATCAGTTTCTTTGCCAATGGTTGTCCAACTTCCTAACAATTGAACTCATTTGAATCAAAAGCACATAAGAAAACATATCACTGTCAAATATATTAAATTCAAGGGGAATTGGAGCATTAAAACCCTACAAGAGAGATGGAATTGGCAACTTAGGTTTATTAGAGCTCTTTTTCTTTCTCTATCTTCTAATGAATGTGTAGATTGACAAATTGTTGCAATAGTTTCTAGAGATGCCAAAACAAGCCTTAGATTGAGAAAATTAGAATTTTGCTTTTCATGGTTTCGATGTTAAAATTTGAAACAACCATAATATTGAAAAAATCTAGTCATATTCCAAATTGAAGATATCATTATCCCACTTTTTTATGGTCTTAGGTGAAACATAACATGCGTAGCCTTGGGTAGGTTTTGTAATGGAGTTGAGATCCTTATAAACACTTACCAACCTACTATAATTGACATGAAATAAATGGCAACATTGATAGTAGAGGTCATATATTCATGCTTCAAATACCCACCAATTATTGCATTCCATGTCACATCTCTCTCAAACATATAATTATACACAAGATAAGCATGGGAAAAAAAAAAACATAAGATAAAATTTGTTCCAAGTGCGATTGGATGTCTAAGACTAGTCCTTCTTGTTGGGCTGGTTTACCCAAATAACAATCAAGTAAAATTAAACTAGGTTTGTCAGTAAGCAAGTTGGTGCAAGAGAGAGTTACCAGTAATTAGGCTTTGGGATTTGAAAGAAAGAAGAGAAAATAACCTATTTGAGGTAGATGAAATGGTAGGTCTTTGATTGTAACTTGTCATCTAGAAGTTGTTGAAATGGTGGCTACCAATCAACCTCAGACATCTCTCCCATGTTCATCATTAAAATCCATGGCTACTTTATTGTTAAGGTGGAATTGAAGAATTTAGGTTGAGTCAAACTTTGATTGAGTAAAACTCTAAGTAGGTTAGTTAAGGTTTGGCTAAGTTGAAATTTTGTGTTGGGTGAAAGTTGGGCTAGGCTAATTGGGTGTGTAGTGCTTAAGTGATACATAAGTATGGTTTTGATAGCAAAGGTGTGTTTAAATAAGTATGTTAAGGTGTATATGGTATTTAGGTTAATGTGAACCAATTTAGTTTTAAGTCTAAGCTTATGTTTAGAATGTTTTTTTATGGGCTAGAGTGGTTAAATGTCGATAGACTAAAAAAGTGGTTGTATGTAGGTTGGTCGGATAATTAGTACAAAATGAAAGTTTGGTCGAATTTTGAGCAAGCATTGGGTTGGGTCTCAAGTTAGATGAGAAATGTTTTGTATCAGGTTGGGTCTCTTGAGTTTTCTTTTCCCATTTTACATCTTTTTCTCCAATATCTTCTAGTTTCGTCTTCAACGGCCAAAAAACAAGTCAACTAAATGAATAAGAGAAAACCAATAACTAGATTTCGTTAGAATCTAATTATTTACAATTTCAAGCCAATGTCTAGTCACTCAGGATTAGGATGTTATTGTTAGCTGATTCATCTTCATCCACCAATAAGATCACCAACGACTTAAATCTATAGTCATGATGTGACTCGAGCTTCATGAGTAGTCAAACCAAAAACCACCTCCCAATCTTATCTTTCGCAAAACTTCTCATCTCCAAAAATTGCAACAACTCGAATGCCAAATTGTTAGGAACTTGCACCAAAAATCTCATATAACCTAATATGGTCTCTCACAAGCAACACATACCAATGTAACAAATGAACTTGTTCAGTTTTATTTACTCAAGATCAAACTTAAAAATGGTGGGCTCGTGACTACACACCTACACATCATAAAATTTTTTAACCAAACAATCAATTGAAAATAGAAAAAAGAAGAAAAAAAATATAACCTAGACAATTAGAGATGCCTTTTTTTTTTTTCTTTCTCTTTCCTCTCCCCTTCTATATTGCTATATTTTGTCCTACTTTGTGCCACATTCTCTTCCATGTTCTCAACTGCCCACGTGTCTCCCTTTTTCTATCCTACTTTGTGACACATTCTCTTCCCTCTTCCTTGCTGCCCACGTGTCTCCCTTTTTCTATCCTACTTTGTGACACATTCTCTTCCCTCTTCCTTGCTGCCCACATGTCTCTCTTTTTCGTAGATTGATCCACCTCACCAAAAGACAATAATCCTCTATTAAGAAGAAAAAAAATATAACCTAGACAATTAGAGATGCCTTTTTTTTTTTTCTTTCTCTTTCCTCTCCCCTTTTATATTGCTATATTTTGTCCTACTTTGTGCCACATTCTCTTCCATGTTCTCAACTGCCCACGTGTCTCCCTTTTTCTATCCTACTTTGTGACACATTCTCTTCCGTCTTCCTTGCTGGCCACATGTCTCCCTTTTTCGTAGATTGATCCACCTCACCAAAAGACAATAATCCTCTATTCCTGCCGTTCCCTTTCTTCATGTGTATCTTGATGATGGAAGACCTAAAAGAATTCCATCATCTTTCAATGATAAAACCAAGAGTATTTGCTAATAATTATGTTTTGGATAAGGCGAAAATCTTTTCTTTATATAATAAGGTAACAGCAGTTGGGAAACGGATGAACAAACTTTTAGATTAATGTTTGCCAGCAGATTAGAAACTAACAATGTAACATTAGTGTTCTCCTATATTCTATAAATGCATAATAAAGGTTGCATCGACTGCGTGATAAGAGATTTTATCTCTGACTTCAATCAAGACAACTACCATGAAACTTAGAACTGAAGAGGCAGAAGTATTTTTTTTCTCATATTCTAAAATTACCCAATTGGTGAAGCAGATGGCAGTAGAACGGCCATTTCTAGGAGTGATAAGTAGTTGTAATTTTCATTCATTCCCATATTCTAAACCAAGGAGCTATGACTAAACCCAGAACAAGCCTCAAGATAGATACTCTATGATAAAACCTATACATTTGTAGCTATTCAATTTCATAGAAGTAAGAATAACTAGTCGGCCTATTGGCAGTGTTCCCTTGTACACAGAGAAGCAAGAGCAAGTTTTGGTTCCTGCTGTTAGGTAGGGAGAAATGCCAAAATGAAACCAGCATAGGGTGAAGATAACGAGACACATCAGATATAAAAAATTGCAAGCTATCTAATTGTTTCAGTGAGGACCAAGAACATGAATCAAGACAGATGATCCTATTGGTAATTGATTGACTTCCCTAATTTGGCTTCACTAAAGAGAGGGAATGTGATGCTGGCACAAAAAAATTTAAGTGCCAGTGCAACTTAAAAACTCTTGAAAAGATCAACAGAATATCACTTTAGGCAAAGGTTTCACCATTATGAATGGGGTGAATCATTATCTAGCCCAGTTTAACTAAAAACATAAGCAATAGTAATATTCAATAAAGATATCAATGAATGGTTCTACATCTACACATGCAAGGCCCAGCAAAGAAAAGCATGATGAATATGTATAACTGGCAGTAAAGATAAACATACTCCTGCCATGCATTTCATCCATCTCAAAACCAAATTTGTACCTTAACTACGTTCCTTCTTTGTTGTTACCTAGGCTGCATGAAACTTGTCTTATTTATCATCCCACATAGCTTATAAATTGTTCTGGTCAACCACAGATAAAAGACCAAAACAGAAATGATGAGATAGAAAGAATTCATTGCAGCATGAATCACCTAGTATAGAAACACCAATTTGCATACCTACCATTTGTTCTTGATCGAACACAAGATCATTTTAAATACTACAGCTCATAGACTGTGGATAACTTTTGATATACACCCAAAAAGGTTTAATAAGAGAAAGCGTGTAGTACTTCAACGGAAATTCATTAGAACAAAAGAAAAAATTATATTAACCAATCACATATGCATGGACAGTAAGATTTACTGCATGGTTCCTCATTCGCACCTCATGTAGAGAAATAGAAACTATAATATGATGATTGCCTCCAAAGAAAAAGTGTAAAATTTATGTTACTTAGACTAGCTTTCTTTAGTACTGAAGGTTAAGGGAGAATATAAAAAATAGTGTACCGAAGGAAAATTGCGATAAAAAACAACAGAATAGCAGTCCATTTAGTTCCTATGTATTCAGCTTCAAAAGATTGAACCCTTCTCTAATTTTTCAGCCACTAAAAATCAGACAAAAGAAAAGACACCAACTCCAAACTTGTTGCAATAAACTTGGCATCATATAAAATAATGAAAAATAAGTCTACAGATTGTGCCCTGACTGTTACCTGCACTTTCAGATATAAGTTCTGGCAAATTGACTTCAGCTTTTTCTAGAAGAACCATGATTTCAACTTCATGAGCTTTGAGCAACATAAAATAGATCTCTGAGAAGGAAATACAAGAGAAGACATACACAATACTGTTAACAGAGAATATAAAACTGCTTTCTATAATTCTTTTTATGGTGATTCTTGATGCTGTCTTTTATATTTCTCTACTCAATTAAACAGTAACTTTTATCTGAAACATTTAAAACCTTCTCATCCCAGCATGAAATCAGTGATTGAACGATACAACAAATCAAAAGAAGAGCATAATCAACTAGGGAACCTAGCCTCTGAAGTCAAGGTAATCTTCAACTCTCTGCCTAAACTGTAAATTACAACTTCATCTTCAATGCATACTTGATATGATTTCTATGTCAGTGCAAAAACATTTCTTTAGCTTGCGCTGACAAAAAATTAAAGATAGCGATAATATTAAATATATGAATTGTTAGCCTACTTAGCATGGCTTTCTGTAGAGGCATAGCAGAACATATCACATGCAAAGGTCAACATGGTTTTGTTGCATCCATAAAGTAGGTTGGCAGCAGAAGTGCAATTGGGACTAATAATTGAATTGACCAATGATAGTGGCTACAAGACATTCCATCAAACATTATGTTGAAATTTGGAGCTTGAAATTGGGTTAACACCATGTAAGACATCTGAAACTTGAAAGATAATGGAGCCGAAAAAGTTGTTATACAAAACCTAAAACTTTACTGTTTTGATGGTTGTATCATTGATATTAGCTGCTAATTAGCCTGGGTTAGACTGAAATTAAATATCTTATTTTACAAATTGTTCACATAAATTTTATCAGAATGGAAGAAATTAATGATGTGGGAACAAGAACAAAACTCTAAGCCAACCCTGCATTATGCTTGTGAACACAAAAGACATGCACATAAGTGTTTTATATAAAATTGATTAGTCGCGCAAGTTATTAATTCAAAATCAAACATGCAATTCACCAACGGAAATTGTGTCTTTTAGATGTGCTAAATAATGTTTTCTGACATAAGATTCATTTTCGTCATCATATGTTGTTTATAATGTAATCATGCTACCAGAATATCAAACCATTTTGTATCTTACTTCCAGTTCTGGCAACGGGAAGCAGCAATTTTAGGGCAACAGTTGCAGAATTTGCAAGAAAATTATCGGTATGATCTTCTTTCTTATTTTAGCTATATTCTCTTACCATGTTCACATGTGGGTGGTTTCTTTTTAGCAACATTAAGTGTCAATCCTTAACACAGTCTGGCCTCTGAGGCTTCCATACACAAGTAAGTTTGCATGCATAAACCTTGAACACACCTCTAGTATAGTTCTTAATTTCCAGGACTAAAGTACTGAAGTATCTAGGATCGAAACATAGAAACCAAGTCTAGAGTCAATCTTCAGGGTAAATATGCAGGGACATGAATTCGGCTACAGCCAGGATAGATATCTCATCATTTAACAAGTTGAGCTAGAATACTTTACAAAAATAAAATGATGGTTGTATATGAACAGTAAAAGGTATCAATTCCTCATGGTATGATAGAAAAGAAACAAAACTTTCAGCTACTTTTCACTAGCCCTAGCTACAAAATTGGCAAAGCAGAAATGAAACTGATCAGGAATATTCTGGTGAAAGAAAACCTAAGTTGATGAATAAAAGCTATTACCATATGTCAAAAAAAGCTTAAGATAGGACAAAATTTAGCTTTAATAAAAATAAAAAAAAGAAAGATGTATTTCGGGGCGAAGCTGTTATTTGCAGCTCATTTCTTGACCTCATGAACAAAATTTTGAATATTGAACATAAATCTATTTGAAGGCCTAAGCTATACACCTTTATATGATAATTACAGGCAAATGAAGGGCGAAGAGCTTTCTAGTTTGAGTGTAAAGGATCTGCAGAATTTGGAGAACCAATTGGAAATGAGTGTTCGAGCTGTTCGCATGAAAAAGGTTTAAAAATCTTATCTCCCATACAGTAACTAAAATTCCAATTACTTAGCATATAAAGCATGTGACTCTTAGTAGCATACTCCTTTTTTTTTTTTTTTTTTTTTTTCAGGACCAGATTCTAATGGATGAAATACAGGAACTAAACCATAAGGTGAATCCTAGAAAATAGCTTATTATTCTACGATCTTGTCAATTAAATTCAAGTACTTAAATCCATCTTCTTTGTTGTAGGGGAATCTAATTCACCAGGAAAATGTGGAACTTTATAAGAAGGTAAACTTGATTCGTCAAGAAAATATGAAACTGAATAAGAAGGTATAGGTTTATGTAACTAACACAAAATTCAATCATCCTTGAAAGACTAGTATGATTTAATCAAACAGCCTTTGTAGAATTGTCAGATGTTATAAAACCGCCCTCAAACAGAAAATTACATATCCAGGTTTATGGTACAAGGGATGCAAATGGAGCAAACAGAAACTCACTGCTTACCAACAGTCTAAGTACAAGGGATGCAAATGGAGCAAACAGAAACTCACTGCTTACCAACAGTCTAAGTATTGGAGAGGACTCAAATGTACCTGTCCATCTCCAGCTTAGCCAGCCGCAGCAACAAAGTTGTGAGACACCAGCGAAAGCAACAAAATTGGGGTATAGTTCCTACACACCAAAAGATGTTTTAATTATAAATACCAGGTGTTTTGCAACAATTTTGATGACAAATTGTTTGTTTAAAAAATGCAGCAGACTATAACTGCAGTAACAAAGTATATGCAACAAAGTGGGAATGTTGTTGCTCACCTGCCATCAACTTTGCAAAGTTATGCTTCTATCAGTGAGATGTGGTATGTAAACCACAGAGCTTTCAGTTAAAAGACTTTCATTGAAAATGATTTAAAAATCTAATTTTAGTACGTGTGTTATGATGAAGGAACCTCACTACTTATGTAAAGCTAAGATTAAGTGTAATAAAGAGAAACGAAATTGCACATGATGTGCAATGCATCATTTAAGAAATTATAAGTCTTCAAGATGGACTACTGAAAGGTTATACATGATTTCATTTCAGTTAAATTAGATTAAAAGATCAAAAACTTAGTTGTCTGCTTCAATAAAAAGATACCAACACCATCATGCAGATATTTCAGAAAAGAAAATATAAAGATCAAAACCATAAAGCATCTCAAATTTAGTACTATAAAAACTAAACTATAAACAAGTTCGTCTGAGAAAAACTGAAAAACTAAATTCTACAGGAGAGGACATGGCAATCAAACAATGTCTACTTTTTTGTTCTCCTCCATTTAATTTTATATTAAACTTTAAAAACTTACCTCATAATCTGTGTTGCAACAACACAAGGAGCATCCCATGATAAATAGCCTTCTGTGTTTAAAATAGACAAGAAAAACAACTAGATACAAGCTACAACTAACAAAGCATAACAATTTAAAAAATGAGATAGTGAGATTACTGTAAAAAAGAGTCCAATTGACTGAGACACAGGAACAAAGAGAGATGTAGATATGTTATACACTACTTGCAAGCTATGTCACAACTTTTAGAAACTGGATTTATCAAAATTTATATCAGTTAGTAAAATGATCATCCATATACTAGTGAAAAATCAATTTCCATATTAGTTTGTTCAGAAAAGTTCAAATGTATTTTTTCTAGTTTAGTAACTGGAGTAGAACAACATATGACATCAGTAAAACATGACTGCAATCCTAGAATTTATAAGGCTATCACAGATGAAGATCCCTTTAAGTCAAGTATTGACAGTAGCCTAAAATTGCCTAAACTGCGACTCAGAAAACATATAGGTGGCACAAACATTAAGATTTTCTTGCTTAAAGTAAACATATCTTGCATTATGATATCCCGCCATTTATAGTGTAGATCATGTTAAAATAGTACTTCAACAAATGCTACATCGACAGCCATTTATAAGAGAACAGCACTACAGCTAGAACAAAAGCAACCATGGTTTAGGGTGAAAAACAGTAGCATTTCAAGATTAAAAAAAAAAAATTGTCTTTCTTGAAAGATGCAAAGTCACATTTCAAAGTCACACTTTGTAGAAAAGGGGAATTCGAGATTATTCTGAACCATTTGATATTACTCAAAAACTTGAGAAAAATACTTTTTCTTCTCTTTCCATTTTTCCTAATATCAAACATTTCCTTTAGAAGATTTAAAAACATAAATCAACGTATCAGATTTATCATCAAAATCTATTCAAATTAACCTACCTATGAAATCAAACTAAAAAAGAACAGCCTTGTCTTATGATTAATCTCCATAATAAATTAGTCTACAAAATGATTAATCTCCAGAATTCAAGAAAAATTTTAATAGTACGAAGCGTCTATTTAACATATATGCTGCATTTCTTATCAAAAAAAAAAAAAAAAAGGTTCCAAAAGGTTTTTATTTTAATGCCAGTATTTGGTCATTAAGTTAAGTTCCCTCTGAAAGCATATGGTTATTGACAACTTCAAATCCCTAAAAGCCCGTTCTATTTGCAGGCAAATGTTGAGGGATTGTTAGCCAGGTTAGTCAAGATCCTACCAAATGGCGAAGACCCATGGCAATCTCTACCAAGCGTCTCAATTTTTAGTCAAATGGTAATTCGTAAACACATGATTTTAGCAAAATTAAAAGAAAATTGATAGCCTCGTCAATATTTTATGTGACTTTTAAGCACAGGCTTATCGGAAAAACCATGGATTTGCATATGAAACTCATTATTCAGAGCTATGATGATTCTTAGCAAGAAAGCATAAAAGTATAGAAGCGATAAAAATCTAAAGGAATTTCAGCCTATTAAAGTGAATAACTGTTGTCCAAACATGAGTAACTTAATATCTCGGTAGAAAAACAATGAATGCATTCAATCAAGGTTCTAAACAGTCCTAACAAGCTCAAAAGTAAGCTGTACTAAACGCTGTACACCTATCCAACAAAAGAAATAAAAATATACTTAAAAGAAAAGGAGAAATCATCACTCACCTGAAGGACAAACTCACGCATTACTGAACATAATACAAAGAAGTAAATACAATTGATCTAAGTAAACAGTACAAGATATAACAAGAGAAAACATAAATCACCAAAGCTAATTGATTAAGTAAATAAAATATCGGGTAATTAACCGAAAATCGTCACAGTTAGGGATTAAAAATGTGTCTGCAAGGAAATAACCAGTTCGCCGTCTGCTTTGCGCCGTTATTTTCCTTCAAAGTTTCTCAATAACCAAACAAATCCAAAGTTGATTGCAGAAACACATTTTATTCATATACGAAGATACTGAAACATAAAGAAAATTTGTAAATTACCTCAAACTGAAAGATCATCACAGATTCGAGCATCAAATTACAGCAAAGGAACCAGCACTCGACGTAAAAGATAGCTCCAACTGGCAAATCCGTAACGAAAATGCAAATTCCTTGGCAAAAGAGAATACAAAAATTTATGAAAAAATAGAATTCATAGATGGAAAGTAAACGTATAGAAGATGATAAGATCTCTGCCTCTTAGAAGGAGCCAGTGAAATTGTTGCAGAAAACACTAGAGAAAAAAGAGAGAGATAGTAGCGGAGAACACCTGCGAAGGCAAATGGAAAGAGGTATATATAAAACACGGCGGCTGCCCCCACCCGATCCATAATTTATACACGTAATCAATCAATTTAATTTTGGGTATATGAATTTTCCTTTTTGTTTTTGAAAACCAAGGCTTTCTGAGTTTGCCGGACAGCTGCTGTTTCAGCGTAGCCAGCAAGCGGCTTAAAGTAAGCTGCTAAAGCGGCTGGTATTTGTGCCCAGTTTTAGGAAACTTGAATTCAACACAAATATATATATATATATTAAAATTTATTCATTATAATTCAATTTATATTTATATTTATATTTATCAAATATTTTTATAATAAAGTTTGGATTCGTATTTAGATTCGAGAGTTGGTTTCACGTTTGATTCTTATTCACATTCGTATTCATGTTTAGTTCATATAATTCATATTTATATTTTTTTAAAATTATAATTAATAAAATATAATAAATAAATTTTTAATTTAAATTTGAATTCGTATTTGTGTTTGATTTGTTCAATTTATATTCAGGTTTGTATTTATAAATTTTTAAAACTATAGTTTAGGTTCATGTTTGGGTTTGAAGAGCTCATTTCAAATTTATTTGAAATTAAATTAAAAACGAATCTGAATATATTCAATTCAAATATAACCCTAAACTACACCAAGTGTAAGGGCATTAGTTTAAGTTGTGAAGGAACTCTCATTCTAATTTAGGACACTTTTAGTTCTAAAACTTTTTCTATACCATGTAATTACAGTATGAGGAATATAGTTGCAAAGTCAAAATTATAAATACTTGATGTAATTATTTACTTTGAAAAGAGGTGTGATTGTTCAAAACAAATATGATGATATCTCTTGCCAAGTTGACAAAGTCTTATAAGTCTTTTTAAAGGGAAGTAGCTAGTTTACATGGTCACTAGAGGGCTCGTAGCTGTGGAAGATGACAGTTACTTGCCTTTGGAGTCACCCAAGTCTTGTTGATTAATAGTGCCCCCTTTGTCCACTATCAATAATATATAAAAATTCGTTAAAATTATTTATTTCAAAGGAAGAGTGATTGTTCAATTAAGTCTAATGATTCCTCCTGCCAAGTTGACAAAACACTATAAGTCTCTTTATAAAAAAGTGATTAATCTCGCATCAGTCATTGACCATAGGGCTTATGACTATGAAAGATAACAATTGCTTGCTTTCGGGCTTTATTGCTTAATGACTATCTCTTTGTCCATTATTAATGATGTAATTGTTAAGTTTATGAATTAATAAAAGAAATAATCCGATTATATTTCTATTGAGTTATGTTATTATTATTTTTGTCTTGTGTGTATTTATAATATTTGAGTGTGATAACGTGTTTTTATATTATTAGATAATTAATATTGTTTTGTTAATATATAATATTATATTTTAAGTTACTTAACCTTAATTATAAAATATTTGCTTTACATAGGCAAACGAGTTAATTTAAGACTTATTTGTTTTAAAAAATCCAAAACAAGTGTTACATAATGCTATATTTGATGAGCTCAAACCAGACCTCTCGACACCAAGCGAAAAAAGTTTGGAGGACAAACCTCTCTCAGGACACGTTCAACTTCTTGTGTAACCACTTATGAACCACACAAAAATTAGATCTTACAAGTTGTCTCTTTCAACTAATAAAATAATAACACGTAGCTGATGTCCTAACCTCACCTTTAGTTATTTTATAATTTCAAATATTATGGGCTCATATCTCTAGTTGCCTGTGCCCGCGGCCTTTCAAGGTTTCACGAAAAGAAAGTTTTATACAATATAATAAAATAAGGAAAAAAGGTACAAACTTAAAATGCTCAACCTACCTGTCACCTACGCGTGTATGCTTTAGAGTTAGCAGCCTTATGTCCAAATTCCACAGTTAAAATAATCTCCAAGGGCGAAGATATTTTGAGAGTTGTAGTGCCACGTGGCCGTTGTAACGAAGATATTTTGAAGGAAGATTCATTCAGTAATATTATAATTTACAGGAAATTTAGAAAAGGTGTGTGATTAATCAATGTCACGTGAAAGAATAATTGAATGAAGATAGTTTTACAGTTTAGCCAATTAAATCGTAGCTCTTATAATATGAAGATGGCCAAAGGATTTATTCCCACCCATAGTTTAATGCGACACCAAAATCTCTTTTTTCAAATTTATAAAATTTAAAATTTTATTTTGATCAAAGTTAATATTAAATTTAATTATCAATCATTACTATTAAGAGATATTCTTATCATTTTAAAATTAAAATTTGATAGATAAAATAAAATAAATTTTATATAAATATTAAATATTATTTAAATTTTAAAAATGTATCAAAAAAATTTAAAAGTTAAAAAAATTAAAGCAGTCACCGTCAGTCGATAGTGGTCACTAATAAAAGAACTAAATGATTGTTTTCAATCACTTAGTTCCAACAAATGTTAGATCTAATCACTTCAATCAGAAAAAACAGTAGGAAGTAACCAAAAATGGTCAATATTGACTCCACTGACCATTTTTTACTATTGTTTCCAATAGAGATGATCGCGATCTGGTCGTCTTCATCCAATGGAGAGGTTAGATCTAGTTTCCCTTAAAACTAGGAGACCAAAAATAATCACATGATTTTATTATTAGTGGCCATTATCAACGTCACCAATAATGGTAGCTTCTTTAATTTTTTTTTAACTTTTAAGTTTTTAATATATTTTTAAAGTTTTTTAATATTTTTAAAAAATCTTAAAAATTTTATATTTAAATATTATTTTATAATTTTATAATAAATGTTTATATTTTAGAAAGATATTTTAGTTATTTATCATAAAAATGATGAAAATTAGTTAAATGGCAGGACTTTAAGTTTTACAAACCTGAAAGTGGGATTTTGAAAAAGCATGAAACTATACGTGGGAGTAAGTTCCTCGGCCTATGATGATATATGATATATATATATATATATACTATCGTATAATATGGGGTGCTGTACTTGTTTAGTTGTCCAGCGAATAATATTTCTAACGGAGAAAATATGGCCAAAGACCTTGTTCCTACCCATAGTTTGGTCCAAAGACAAAGTCCTACCCTCTAACATTTAAAAACTCGAAATCCCACTTATTAACCATTAAATCTAATAATTAATAAACTGTCAATGAGTATTTTTATTATTTTAAAGTTAAAATTATAAAATAATATTTAAATATCTATAAATATATTAAAATTTTATACAATTTTCAAAAAAATTTTAAATTAAAAAAATAATTCAGCCACCGTCGCCATGTCGGCAGCGGTGGCTGCCTCATATCAAACCAGGTGGCCGTTTCGGTCACCTGGTTCCAAGGGAGGCTAGATTTGGCCTCCTGGCTCGACAGAGGTGACCTGATATTTTGGCGAATACGACTAGATCTAGCCATCTCTACTATAAAAAGAGATAAAAAACAATTGAACTAGCTAGCTTTAGCTCAAACGGTCGTTTCTAATCATGGTTCACAGCGGAGATGCCCATATTTGACCTCCCTTAAAACTAGATGACCGGAACGATCACCTGATTTTATTTGCGATGGCCACCGCCATAGGCATAGTGGCAATGACTGTTATTATTTTTTAAATTTTTTTTGAAAATTTTATAAAATCTTTAATATATATTTAAATATTATTTTATAATTTTATTATAAATATTTATTTTTTAGTTAGAGTATTTTTTTTAATTCATAAAATCAGTTAATGAAATTGGATGAAAAATAAGTTTTTGGATTTTTAAATGTTAGAGTATGAAAATTTATCTTGAGACCAAACTATGGATGAGAACAAGTCCTTTGGCTGGGAAAATATCCCACCCACTATATACAAAATAATTCATATTATTAATCTCAAGATTCAAGAAATTATTGTAAAGTATAAGTTGAGGAAAAAATATTCTCGCTGTAATTTGTTGTACGTTAATATTTTTTCTTTTAAAAACGCATAAATATTGTATTAAATAAAGGCCAAAGGATTTATTTCCATCCAAGATTTTCTTTAACAATAGAATTTTATCTGTTAAGCTTTTTAAACTTAAATGTCTAATTTGTAAGGGGCACTATCAAGTCTCGTAAATGAGCTTCTATTCAAATCTTGAACATTTCAAGTTCCCAGACCTTTTTTTTTTTTACCATATAATTGTAGTATTAGAAATAAAATTGGAAATAAATTATTTTGAGAAAGAATTTGCTTACTCAAATAAGGCTAATGATTTTTTTTACCAAATTGATAACATTATATAAGACTCTTTAAGAGGAATGCCTAATTCAACATTAGTTTATGTCTAATAAAGTTTGTGATTGTGAAAGATAACAGTTACTTAGTTTTAAAGTCATCGCATTTTATTGTTTGATGGACGAACTCTATTTGCTATCGACGATATAATTATTGGATTGAAGATATTAATAAAAGAAAAAATTTGATTATATTTTTTATTATGTCTCATTATTATTATTTATGTCTTGTATGTATTTATTATATTTGAGTGTGTTACCGTGTTTCTATATTATTAAATAATGTTAAGTTTAATTGTACACTAATAAATGTTGATAATTAAAAATATTTTTTTTAATAATAAGAATTTAAAAATATAAAATAATAGAATAAATTTTATAAAAATAATAAAAATATTTAAATAATAATAAAATAAATTTTAAAAAAATAAAATAAAATATTAAAATAAACAAAATTAAAAAATTAAAAAACAAGATTAGTATAGGTGACAAATTTTATTCTCATATCACAAGTGTGCTCGATTTTAAAACTTTTGTGTGTTCATTGTTTTTTTAACGTAGAATTCATTTTTAATTTAATAACCAAAATTTTGTCATTAACGTAAATCACATATAAATCATTTTCTTGGACGTTATCATACATTAAAATTTGTAAGACACTAATTAACTAACAGTCTTTAATTTGTTTCAATTGCGAAAGGAGAAGGCCCGTAATGCCTAGACATTATAATTTACAAAAGTTAATTATAACTAATAAATCTTGAATTAGCAGGCACATTTTGAGATTCATATGTAATAATATTAGTTAAAAAATAAGATAAACAGACAAATTTCCAAAGAAGTGAAAAGGAAATCTCAATGAAAACCTTGCCAATGAATTAGCCACTAGAATACTTTCTATTGTCTACTCGTGCAGATAGCATAACACTATTGCTCATATAGGGGTGAAGAAAACCCGACCCATACGACATTTGTTCTAGACTTTTCAAAGTAGGTAAATTTTTTATTAACTCATTCATTTACATTAAACAGGTATTCTACAATTATGATCGAATAATTTTAAATATAGTACCATGTATGAACGAGGTAATATTGATTATATATTAATATCAAGATACATTATCATACTCAAATATAAATAAATATAATCAAAAAAAATAATAATAATATTGAGATAATTGAAAGAAAATTGAGCTATTTATTTTATTCATATATCAATTCGAAAAATATATCGTTGATGGCAAATAAGGGACATCCACCAAACAACAAAACCCTGATCGCTCTGTAGGCAATCAACATAGTTTATCGTAATTATGAGTCCTGTAACCAATATAAGTTTAAGTGAGACTAATCACTCTCCCATAAAGAGATTTATGAGACTTTGTCAACTTGACAAAAATAAACGTTATCTTGTTTGAGTAATCACATTCTCTTCCGAAATAAATCATCACATTAAGTTTTTACAATTTTAATATTATAGTTTTATTTTTCTTACTATATTTATATAGTATAGAAAAAGTTTCAAGACCGACAACATCTCGTATTGAAATGGCTGCTACTCTAACAGGCCTCCCTTCCTCATCCATCTTGGTTTGTGCTTCTCTAACACATTGAAGCACAACAGGCCTCCCTACTTCATCCCCAGAAAATCAAAATGTCAAAAAATTAGAAGCAGCAACACCATGCCAACATTGATATTTGTTGGGAGAATAATAGCATTAAACGCTTCAGTGACACCCATAACCGGGTGGGTCTTTAATTAGGAGCAGGACGGACATGATCCCACAAAGTAATATTCTTCCCTCTTCTTGCCGTGGTTGTCACAAATATCCTCATTATTTGATCATTCAAATTCGTTACTCTCTGGCAAATTGAAAAACTCCTTTTTCTTAGTTCTATTACAGAGAGAACTTAAAAAGCCCTTTGCTTCTTCTTCTTTCCATTTTCGTATTTTCCAGTGGGCAAATTCATCTTTTACCATCAAAAGGATGATTTAATATCACTTTTGGAAGATGAATTTGCATCAAATTTTGGACTGTCAGGAGGCTGTAAAAAACAGAATGAATTACTGGCCAGTTTTAAACTTTTGGTTTCAGTATAAGCCGAACCCGACTTAGAACCTATCAGTTCAGTTCGAAGTAAGAACCTATTATAAGTGGGTTTGGTTTCAATTCCTATTTGTAAGAATCGATCGATTCAAGTTTCGATTTCGGTTTTCTGTTTTTAACAGGGTATTTGAAACCACTCACCTCCACATTCTATTGCTTTTATGTCAAATTAAGTGACTTAGGTAATGTTTAATATTTAGCATAAAGAATGAAATTTTCATTCCTTTAAAAAAAAATTTTAAAAAAAGGTGGAGTGACATTCCTCCTAAGATATCCATTAGGTTCCAAAATGTTCACTTTTTTTCTTATTTTTCCTCTAAGAAATCTAATTTAGAATTTATTTTTTTAATGTAATGATGAAAATATGTTTATGGATACAAAAATTAAAAAAAATTTCTTTCAAAAGCATCATTATTTTTTTGTTCGATTTACAGTTTCTTATTACAAGGAAACAAAATAATCTCATCCTACTAAAATCTATGAATCAAATATGACCTAAAACAGTTTCCGGAAGGAGCAATGCGCCAACCTGTAGCGAATAATTGACAATGGACTCGTCATTTTCTAATGCCTGTGCATTCTTAGATTATTGTTTTCAGTTGATTCTGTCAACTTGCAGCACTTTGTCTCCATTTATTGGTTCAATGAATCCATTTATTGTGGTGGTTTTGTAAAGTTAAGATATGTTTGGTCACGATTTGATAGAAAAATGCAGCCAAAGCCCGATAGGCCCACGGTTCTCTTCATTCCAAGAGAAGGAAAATAGTTGTTCTGTTTTGGTGAACGAGCCCAGCTTTAATCTGGTCCAGTTGGGCTCCTTGTTGCTTCCACTTCCTAGACCTCCACCCTATCGTTCAATTTACAAGAGTCAGAACCAGAACGAACAAACTGGATAAGCAACCAAACGGCGGCACTATTTTGTCTGTAGCTTCTCCATTTCATTTCTCCGAACCAGTCTCAGAGTAAGCTTCATCTCTATCTCTCTGGATTTATTTTTTACCATCTATAACCCTTTTTGAAGCTTGTTATTCTGTTACAAAACCCTCGTTAAACCCTTCACTGTGAAAATTGCCCTTTTAGCTGTATTTATTTTATTTAAAGCATGAATGTTTGAACACTAATCTTTTTCTATTCACAAGTAGGTGAAAGTATGGATTTAATTGTTCCTACGAATTATACCCAAAAAGGGTTTTGCTCATTTCACCATTTTCATAGAGAAAGTACGCGAAACTGTAGTTCTTCTGGTGCTAGACATGGCGCCAACAAAGTTGGTATCAACTTAAGTGCTGTGAAAGTTTATGGGCGATACAAGTCTCCCTTTCTTGTTCAGTCTGCTGATAGTTTTGATTGTAAAAAGGATAAGCCTCAAGGGTTTCAAAAGCAAACGCGGGTTTTTGCTGTTTCAAAGACTGAATCACTTAGTTCTAATGCTAAACTGAAAAACGCTCAGAAATCTGCCCATGGGCATTTGGTCAATGGTCATATTTCTTCGAGTCAAGAGAATTTTTCTCATAATTTTGAGGAATTTGAGTGTAATAGTCATCTTCGTCGGCTGGTTAGAAATGGGGAATTAGAAGAAGGATTTAAGTTTCTTGAAAGCATGGTTTATCACGGTGATATTCCTGATATAATTCCTTGCACAAGTTTAATTCGAGGATTCTGTAAGGTTGGTAAGACTAGAAAGGCAACTAAGGTTATGGAGATCATAGAAAATTCTGGGGCAGTTCCTGATGTTATAACTTACAATGTTTTGATTAGTGGGTATTGCAAGTCGGGGGAGATTGATAATGCTTTACATCTTTTGGATCGAATGAGTGTAGCTCCAGATGTTGTTACATATAATACTATTTTGCGTACCTTATGTGATAGTGGGAAGTTAAGTCTAGCCATGAAAGTTCTTAATAGACAGTTGGAGAGGGAATGCTTTCCAGATGTAATCACTTATACCATATTAATTGAAGCAACTTGCAAGGAAAGTGGGGTTAGTCAGGCAATGAAGCTCTTAGATGAGATGAGGAGCAGAGCATGCAAACCTGATGTGGTTACCTACAATGTTCTTGTCAATGGAATTTGTAAGGAAGGAAGGTTGGATGAAGCAATCAAATTCTTGAATGACATGCCATCTTACGGATGCCAACCTAATGTGATTACACATAATATAATTTTGCGTAGCATGTGTAGCACTGGTAGGTGGATGGATGCAGAGAGACTACTAGCTGAAATGGTTCGGAAAGGATGCTCTCCTAGTGTTGTTACATTCAACATATTGATTAATTTCTTGTGTCGAAAAGGTTTATTGGGTCGAGCAATTGATATATTGGAGAAGATGCATAAGCATGGATGTACGCCAAATTCCTTAAGTTACAACCCATTGCTCCATGGTTTCTGCAAAGAAAAGAAGATGGAAAGAGCTATTGAGTATTTAGAAATTATGTTGTCCAGGGGTTGTTACCCTGATATTGTAACCTATAATACTCTCCTCACTGCATTATGCAAAGATGGGAAGGTTGATATTGCAGTTGAGATACTTAACCAACTTAGTAGCAAGTTTTGTTCGCCTGTTTTGATCACTTACAACACAGTTATTGACGGGCTCTCAAAGGTGGGGAAAACAGAACAAGCTTTGAAACTTTTGAATGAGATGCGTGGAAAGGGTCTCAAGCCAGATGCAATTACCTACTCTTCCCTTGTTGGTGGGCTTAGTAGAGAAGGCAAGGTTGATGAAGCAATTAAGCTTTTCCGTGACCTGGATAAATTAGGCATCAGGCCTAATGTAATTACCTACAATTATATCATGTCAGGACTTTGTAAGGCTCAACAGACAGATCGTGCGATTGACTTCTTGTCTGACATGGTAATGAGAGGTTGTAAACCCACGGAAACTACATACACCATTCTCATTGAAGGGATAGCTTATGAAGGTTTAGCCAAGGAGGCTTTGGAGCTATTAAATCAGCTGTGCTCCAAAGGAGTTGTGAAGAAAAGTTCAGCAGAACAGGTTGCAATCAAGATGTAGCATATCTTTGGTACCATCTTTCGTTTCTTAAATGGCTGGTAACTGGTAATTTATGGTTGGAGTTTCTTTAGCTTTTTGTGGGCAATATACATAGTTTTGTAATAGTTTATAATCTATTTTTCTTAACTCTTTTTCTGAAGAGTGAAAATTCAAGTTCGTTTTCGGCAGACAGACATCCATGTAGCCTTCTTGTTAGTTTTTGGACACTCTGTAACTCACATCAACATTCATACCGTTGCATGTCTATCCGCAGCTGTTACTAAATCACGCTTAAGAAATTTGCCTCTTTATTTTTTCAAGTGGCTTTGTTGGTTTGTTTGGATATAACACTTTGAAGTTCATGTTGACCATGTAGCATTGTATTAAGAGCAAGTTATAAATACGTTGAAAAATGAAAGATAAATGGTGGGGACAAATTGTTCAGGAGGTAAACAAAATCCCAGGCCTGCCTGTCAAAAAATGAATATGATGCGAAAGTGGGGCTTTTTCAGCCTTATGGATCGACCCTGGAAAGATATCAAAGCCTTGCTTACCACAATATAGGGAGTGCCCAAATGAATATGCGAAGTTTTTGAATGGTAACAGTGATGTGCACACGGATATCCCCTTTGTACTGATAGCCTTCACTAATTTTTTAGCATGTCTACGAGGGGTGACTGATATTATAGGTCCTCAAACCCGTTTAAACTTGTTTGCAGGTGGATCGGGTATAGCTCTTGTACCCGCAATTATTTAAAAAAAAAAAAAAAAAAGCTTGAAAGACTTATTCTCACCTAAGGTTATTTTAAATGATAATTTTTCATCAAAAAATTTTAAAAAAGTTAAATATTTATTCATTAATCAATTGTCTTTCAAATTAATTAATTAAAATATATTTTCTTAAAAAAAATAATATTATATATTAAAATAAAATATTATTAATATAATAATAAAAAAATTAACAAAAAATTTTAAATAAGAACCATTGTCGTCAATAGTCGAAAACGTAATTAGGTGGTCAGTTTTCGACTACCATTGTAGCTAGCAATGCAGCTAGCTGCACTAATTATTTTTAGAAAATTTTCAAATTTGTTATTAATTTTTAAAATGTTTATTAATTTTCAATTTTTTTATTAATTTTTAAAATGTTTATTATTTTTAAAATTTTTATTAAATTATTAAAATTTTATTATTATTGTAATATTATTATTAATTATTTTTATAAAATTAATGTTTTTATTTTTAATTTTTTATTCAAAAAATTAAAATATCTCTTTAATTAGTTAGATTTAACGATTGATCGTTAAATTTAATCGTTAATTTTAGTCAATAAGTGAGTATTTTACTTTTTGAAAGTTAATGCATGTGATTGTTATTTAAAAAAACCTTGTGTGGGAATAAGTCATTTTGGCAAAAAATAATATTTATCCCAAATTAGTTCAGACTTGAGGTTAAAGACCCTTGACGTTATCCTGGCTTAAAATAAATTTATATCAAAAATTTTTAAAGCCTTAATATTACTCCAAATAAAAATTGTGTCAAAAAATTTTCACTCCTAACCCAAACCCAACCTAATATGTCTTTAGATTGATTTAATATCATTCGAATTAATCCAAACTATATAATAGATAATATTATATCAAAACACAATTTATTATAAAATAACATGTTTTATCACGAAACAATACCATTTATTACAAACCAATCCGTTTGAATATAAAAAGACACATTTTGTTCAAATAAAATAATATGATTTCATATAAAATGTTACATTTTAACAAGAACTGGCATATTTAATCAACCCAAAATTGTTTTATTGTAACTTAACTACCTGGTTATTTTATCCTCTGCTCATAAAGATCATAATTAAAGGATTTCCACCTCAATCAATTAACACACATGAAACTAATTAAAAGAACCAAAATTAGGGGGGCATGTATGAAACTGACCAATTCTTTAGGGGTTCTATAGATATAACTAATATATTAGATTTGGATGAAACTTCTAACATATAAACAAACCTTAATTTCATTTTCAGCGACACATAGTGAACCTGTACAGTGAGAGAAAAGCACACATATCCATTTTTTACTATTTCAATAATTTTCTCATGATTAAAATGAAAAAAAGTTATTATTATTATTATACTGTCGATATATAGTCATTTTTGCCTAAATTTTATAGTACTATTTTTATGGTTGAGTTTTTGCATGGAATAACTTGAATCATTCATGATTTTTATAAAATTTGTCAATAATTTTGTGTTAAATTAGTTTTAGAATAAATTATTAATAAAATCAGATTTAAAAATAAATAATTTTGAGATATTGCATTATTAAGTGTGATTTATAATATCATATATGAGTCACCTATAGTAAAATGATATGAAAGTAACGGGTTTTTGGATATTTACCAAACATGTATTGTAATACCACATGCATAATAAGGATAATTTTGTCCTTTCCTTTGATTTTAAGTTTTTTTTTTTTTTTTTATGCTGGATAAGCTTTTAAAAAACCATTCATAAAGGGTGCATACATGTTTATATTATGCCAAATACATAAAATGAATATCATGTCATGTTAAATAATTTAAAGCAGTAATTGTTCATTAAAAATAAACTAAAATAACACAAACGTAATCTAATAAGATGAAGTTAGGTCAAGATTCTTTCTAGTTTAAATTGAGGAGAAAAAAAGTGAAGAAGCAAAATAAATAAATCCAACCTTGCCGAAACTGTTATCTTTTTAATTCTTTCCTCATGAGGTCATGAGCCATGACTACAATATCTTTGTCATGGTAGGTGGCTAATCCTCGCATGAAATCTTCTGCAGTGAAAATGTTATCTTGTTTTTGTACTATTATTTCTTTTGGTAGTTTATTTACATATTTTCTAACCAAACCATTATTTTAAACAGAATATTGTATCTAGCTATTGTGAAGTTTAGCATTGGTACCTAGCATGCCTTCTCTCACTTCGGTACATTTATTTTACAAATAATGTTTGATTGAGACAGACTTTTTATATTATTATATTATTATATTTAACCTAAATATAATAATAAATAACATTTATAATTATAAAATTATTTATTAATGGTGATAATAATTATTATGTTTTAATTAGTTGTAAATAATCAAATTTTGCTTTTTTGTTAGCTACTAAGTTATTATTTACTCAATCAAAAATATATTTATAATAAAAAAAAAAATTTCAACATTTTAAGAAAATGAGAAATCATGCCTAAAATAATTTTGTTTCATTTTAAATACTTTGGATTGATCTCTTTTGCCTATAAAAAAAGAATAGTCACCTAATGTTTAACAAAATTAAAATTTGATTATTTTTTTATAACAAATTAAAACATAATAATCAGCGTCAATGAATATACATGTTATTTATTCCAAATGTGTTCAAGTATTTACTTAGTTCAGTTATTTTTTTTTTCTCCCAGCTACACACATTTTATGAAAGAACTAAGTATGTATGTGTGTGGGTCTATATATATATATGCAATTTACTTGATTGTTATATATATATATATATATATATATATATGCAATTTACTTGATTGTACTGTCTATCTATTATATATATATATGGCAAACCAAAATCAACCCAGATGACAAGTATTCGATCTTTTGACCTCTCATGTTTCCTTTTATTCTTTTCATATTTCTCTCCTAAAAAACAAAAAGAACTTGTTCCATACAAATAAGCTTTTGCTATCTTCTCTCTACCACACACTTGAAAGGTTGAGAAGGAGAACAGACCCCACAACTCTAACCCAATTAAGGGATAATTCTCTTGAGCTAGTTTGAGTACTACTCATGGAGAGAACTTCGCCTCCTGATGGAGTGGGGTTGCTATCATGCTGGGGTCGGCTCAAGTTGAAGCTTCCATGGAGAAATAGAAGAACATGGGATTCAGCTACAGGAAGAAGGCAGTCAATTGTCGGTTGTAATATCGCAGAAACTTTCAGGAACAATCGACGACCAAAACCAGCTGGTGGTTTTAGGTATGACCCTTTAAGCTATGCTCAAAACTTTGATGAGGGTTGTTGGGATGACGATACTGTGGAGTCTTTGTCCCGAGGATTTTCTACTAGATATGCTGCTCCAACAAAATTGGTTGGACATGAGTGATAATATTATTATATATATTGCTCGTGAGTCACTTGTATATTGTTGGTCTTTATATCCTTTGACAGTAATAAAGGGAATATAGAAGAGCCTTTTTTTTTTTTTTTTTTAAATACATATATTTGATATATTCTCTTTTTGTTGCAGAGGAATTGCGAACTTTAAGCGTTTATGATTATAATAGTCACGTTTTCCTTGGCCTAGCATGTTGATTTATAATGTTCTATAAAATGATTACCAGCATGAATATTTTGAGTAATTATGGAAGACTGAGTCGCATTTCAACGGGGCCAGTCTAGGTATTTCATATTATTTTCAAAACCAGTGCATGCTTCTGTTCTCAATGGCTACTGTCAAGTACAAGAGAACTCCCGTGAAAGCCAACCCAGCATCTAAGGCTGCTGAAAGAAAATAATTGTTTCTCTACCACAAAACCTTTGGAGCACTAGAAAATGAAGTAATTGAATATTGTTCCAACCAGTATTCAGCATGTGTTGCTTCCAAAAGCACCCGAAAGTGGATGAATGCAATCCATCGGTGCTAATGGAATGCTTCGTACAGAGGAGCCAACGCACCTCCAAGGAAGAACCAGTTGAGAGCTGAGTAGTTTCCCTCGCTGCCAAAGATACGATTTGGTCCAACCAAACCCAAATCGTGATTATCAGCTGGTACCATGCCACTCTAATTTTGACTGTTCCCACAATTATGGTTCCTAAAATCCTTGTGGTCGGTTAAAAGACAAAATCGTGATTAGGAGGAAGGACTTGAGATATTATTGACTAGAAAAAATTAAGGGGAAATCAGAAACTAAACTTGTGTTGCTAAACTATTTTGTATGGGTTGATTCTCATGAAAATCAACATCTCCATGACCATAAGAATATATACCTGAACGACAAATATTGCTTTTGTGGGAATCTTCATGTAATGACCTAGTTCCAAATTATTGACAAAGGAAATTGCCTCTCCCGTGCTTATATATACATAAGTCTTGAAGGAGACTTTAGCTACTGGTCTACCTGGGTAGATAATACCCATAAGGTACTCTGCAAGAATGTTTAACCCTGGTGACTGCCAATAAAAGCAACCCAAATAAAAAGGATGTGTCAGTGAGTAAAGGATCTCAAAATTTCAGTGAACCTCAAATTAGAATTCCTTGTACTAGGTTTGAGAATTTTGAGTATAAATTAAATGTTGGAAAAAATTACTTCATAGGAAGAACTGTCAAGAGTCAAAAGTTTTACCACATTGGTTGTAATGCTGACTGGAAGGGTGAAAATTAAAGCAAGACCTGTTGCAAAGACGAATCCCCACCATGGCAATAAAATATAATCTTCCATGAGAGTGCATAGCAGGAGAGAGTATCAGTGATACTAAAAGAAACGAATGAAACCACCAGTTTGGTATGGGCTCGTACTTCATAATTAACTTTATATGAATATCTTTCTTTGGCAATGTAGAATCTCTGAATCGATCATATTTTATCCCTCTATCAGAACAAACATGCTATATTATCCTTACAAAAATAAAAATAACCAATTTTTAGATTTCAAGTTTCTTAGTAGTTATCTCCATAGAAGAATGCTACATGGGTGAGTGTAGATATAATAGCCGCGGAATTCCATACGAAAGAGCAAAGAACAAGCTCATGTATATGCGTCCATGTTCCTCACAGGCACGGATAAATAAATCAAAATCGCTGTTAACGATGGCTGAGATGTTATATTTTCGGCCTGCTTCATCGAATATATGCGAGGAAAAGACTGGAAACGTCTCGGCATCATATAAAATTGACCCCCCGATAGGCAATCGGCGTTACAACATACATCACCAGGAAAAAGCCCACGCAGACATATTGGGCGGCCGAGAAACGAGTCCATGACTGACCAGTTGAGGGGAAGAGCCTCAAGAGCAAGTCCACGCATGCCCAAGCCGAATTGTTGGGCCATTGTTGAATTTGGGAAAATCCAACACATCGAGGAAATGGCAGACACAGTGGGGAATATGTAGTTGGGCACTGCGTACCAGCTGATGCTGCATATAAGTGCAATCTGGAAAATTTTGCCTCGTGACTTACGATTGTCATTTCTCTCATGAAAAGCCCTGTAAGAAGACAAACATAAGACTACTTTTTACAAGGAAATAGGGTGCCTCGTTTGGGAGAAGGCGTTACCTGAAGAGAGAAACCTGTACTTCACTACTAGACCACCATAAAAGAGTTTTTCACCGAAGTTAAATTATATTTAAACCGAAAATCTAAAATTTTTGGTGAAAAAACACTTTTTTAAAAACTTGTTCTAAATGGATTCATGGCTAAAGTATTAATTGGTTTTGTTTCTGAGTTTTTTTTTTTTTCCTGATTTTTAAATGTTCTAACGGGTTGTCTTTTCTGTTTGAGGTATTAGTTTAAGAATTTTAATTAGTGAATGTCATGCCTTTTGCATTAAAATTGGTTTAATGTTGATGGAAAAGCGATTTAAGAAGGGTTAGGGTGTGGGTTTTTTTTTTCCTTTTAATAAAACAATAAATTTGACATAAAAATCTTAAAAATTCAATTGGTAAACGTTATTTACTTAGTATGCATAATGAAGGGGGGTATAAATATTTGTTTGGTAGGTATTTATGGAAGAGTTTAATGAAATTATATTAGGTGTAATTCTGTCTGGGAAAAATAATAAATTTAACAGATGAAATGAGAAATCATATAATATTGTACTAGGTGCTAATAATTACTATAGTTAATTGATATTATATAATAGGTTAATGAACTTTTTTTATTTGTTTAGGTTCCAACATTTAGGGGGTTAATTAATATTTTTCACCATGTAAGATCCAGTCACAATAGTCATCAAAATTCAAGTGAAATATCTTTTTGGAAATTTTTGTAATTTGAGTTTGAATATAATAAATGTTATTTTAATGAATGGGAAAAACAAATAGTCATCCATATGTTCAATAGACATGTATAGAGAGCATTTATAACGTTAAGGAACCATGATTTGCATGATCTTAATTTATCCTTAGACACCAAAATGTTAACCATAAGCCAATTTGAGCCAAATAGAATGGATAATATCTTCTTAATACTAGGAGACAATATCTACTTGATACCAATATGATCCTTGGGCTTGGTCGCCGAAGTCGTCTTGACCTTTTAAGGCTAGTTAAGGCATCAACATGTTTGTGTTTTTTAGGAAGATATGTATGAGTCACTATTCTGGTCCTCAAGGTTGGCAACTACAGTTGTCTTACCTTTCAAGTCCAATTAAAGTGTCAATATTTAAAAGGGTTGAACTAATAGTATTTTCTTGATAAAAGGTCATTCTCATACGATATGAGATAATATACATTGGGTTGCATTTGATTATGGTCTTTAGATGGGTTTAACAAGCATTCACATGATTGCATAAGTCTAGCTTATAGGTTTTGCAACTGTGGTCTTCTTGCTTGTCAAAGTTAGTTGTAGTACCAACACATAGGATCATTGAGTGAAAAGAATCTTCCCAATGAGAAACGCTTGCATCGAAAGATGGTATCCACTAATTGTTATGAAGGTTTGAGTTTTACAACTCAAGTTGTCTTGCTCGATATAACTAGAAAAAAAGATAAGATGTGGTCATAATAGACAAATAGTATCCGATTAAAAAAAGTCTTGCTTTGTGCAACAATAAATGTTATTTGTCGGATTGTATTCAAAAACCTTCTGTAGAGAGAGTTAATAGGTATTCAAGTGCTTGAACATAATTAGTCTTAAGGTTAGGTAGCCTAGGCAACTTATCATATCATTAACATTTCTAAAGTTATCATAAGACATGTTCATGTCCTATGAAATAGTTACAAATCTAGGGCAAATGGTTCTTATGCTTGGAAACACCTTGTTGTCATTTTCTTTAAGAGAGTCCTTAATAAAAAGACACCTCGTTGTAATCTTCTTTGATGTTTCCTTTGTAATTAATCCTTTCAGGGAGATCAAGGTCTGTGATAATGATGACAATGGTGGTGCTAAGATTGCATCGTGTATTTGTCGGGCAACACTGGTGGAGTCACCATGTCACATTCAGTTGTGTAGTCAGACTAAACGATGATGAATGCATCCTTATTACTAAAATTGCCCAGTTTTTTATGGTAAAATTGGATGCTCATGAGGGAGTGACACCATGACTGGAGCTAGGTTCGTTAGAACTTCTAAAATTTAGAGCTCTTATGTTTAATCTTTCGAGAGCTATATGGGAAGTTGCTTCGTAGAAAAAGGATAAAGGGAAGTGTTATAATATGTAACAGATAGGAAATTTATTTGGAATGGGGGGCCTTTTTTTAATGTCTAATTGTTGATATGAGTTTTCAAACATCAACTAGAAGTACATAATATATGAGTTTTGCATAAAACAAACTATGATAACATCGATTAAAATTATAGAATAATTTTGTCATTCAATATATATAATGAGTATGTCTGAGATAGTATGTGAACGAATAATAAAAACAATAAAGTTTTTAATGTAGTTTGATCCATTGCCCATAAGTCTACATCAACATTTATGTTATTTATCTTTGGAAAAACTATTCCAACAAAGTTTTGATGGTGCTTAGAAGAAACTTATTTTCTCTCTCTAATCGCCTTTAACTCTGTATTGGTTTTTTATATTTTTATGATAAAAAGGGACAACTATAAGTAAATATTATGTCGAAGGATTTTTGATACAAACATGTTTCTAGATATTTATCCATATTTTAATTGTACAAGATAATATAATAACATATATTACATGATCCTAATTGATAGGAGATAATTTTTTTTTCTCATATAGATAGTTAATAAACAAAAAAAATAATTATATAAATAATAAGTACTTTAATTGTCAAATAAAGTTATTATTCGTATATGAGTAATGAAACTTTTATACTTATCTGAGTTTAATGTGTAAATAAGTGACATGTTTAATAATTACGTTTGTAATTTGTAAATAAATAATAGTTTATTTAGTATAAATTCTTATAAGTTTGATATAAGAAAACGTTTATAACACACAAAAACACTTACCATCAATCAAAGACAATAATGAGAAAACATAGTTAAACCATTCTATCCGATAACAATGTTGGGCGGCCGTGTACTGCTACACCCATTGCGGTGGGGCAAGTTGAGTGCAAGTTTATGTCCTCCAAACCCAGACAGAGGTAAAGAAGAACTGTCATGAAATCCAGTGCTGCTGAAAGGATGTACCACCATATCTTTCGATACCTGAAATGAAGAAGTTGAAGATTGTTCCGACCACGATCCACGAGTTTTAATTCAAAGCTGGAGCAGGTGGCATGTAAGCAGTTGCGCCAAGGAGTATGGGAGATTGATAAGGGGAATCCAATGTTGTTCCTGGAATTTTTTGTGAAATATCCATACAAAAAATGGCCCCAAAAACCCTCCCAGGAAGATCCAATTAAGAGTAGTTTCCTTGAGAAACAAAAATTCGCTTAGGTCCTACCAAACCCCAGATAACAGATGCATCGAAAAATACTGTCATTGGGACATGTCCAAGTGCTATTTTCTGGGAGCAGACCCTTTTGACATGTGTGATCAACAGAGTCTAAAGGCCACCATGCTACTCCCAGATTTGATTGTTCCAGCTATGATGGTTCCTATCAACTGAAGATTTATAAGCATAAAAAGTTACAATTAGCTTAGACCAGTAGACAAAGGATTAATGATGCATGTGAGATTAACAGATAAGCATGAGATTAATTTGTAAATAGCAGAGAACATACCTGAACTAGGAACATTGATCTTGGAGGGATCTTCATGTAATGACCCAACCTGAAATCGCTGAGAAAAGCGATTGCCTGCGTCATGCTCATATACCCATACGTCTTGAAAGAGACGTTGGTTATGGGTTTCCCTTTTTGTATGTTAACACGATAAAGAGGAATTAGACTAGTAAGGTTACTTGATTTGTTGTGGCAGTAATGATGCTGACTGGAAGGGTGAATACGAAGGCGAGGCCAGCTGCGAAAATAACTCCCCACCATGGCATCTGGAACTCCTTTTTCGGGGAGATGAAGAGTGCGAGGGAGACTGCCATCGTCACAACAAGAAGCACATTAAACCACCATGACGGTAGGTCTAAGTAATTCCTCTGCATCAATCTCGTGTGAATATCCTGCCTTCTCGTTATAGAAGCTCTCAGTCGATCGTAAATCTCTCTGCAACATTGTGGAATCCAATGTACATAAACGAACCGGTGGATCAGTTAGGTGTAAGTGTGCAGTTCCTAAGAAATCAAACATTACCGTCCATAGAATAAGGTCACATGAGAAAGTGTAGATACAATAGTGGCAAAGCCAAAGCCGTTGGTGAGAGCAAAGAATGTACTCAAATGAATCCTCCCATGCTGCTCATATGATGTCAAATCCAACTCACATTTCTTATTAACTATCAATGTAATATTTTACTCTGGACCTTGAGCAGTGTACAAATCTGATGAAAATAAGGGAAAAGTTTTAGCACTGTGTAAATTTAGCCCCAATATGCTGCTGGAATTACTATGTATACAACGAGGACATATCCAACGAAGACATTGACAATGGCGAAGAAGGGATATATCAGAGAGCGGAACAAGAAAGAAGCAACTGCTGTCCAGTCCAAAGTAAAGGCTCCAATACCAAGGACATTTAGGCCCGACCCAATTTGGTGGAAAGTGACAGATTTGGGGAAATCCCAACAGACCCAAGAGATGCTTTGTCAGGATAGGAATAAGTACCCAGGGAACAAATACCAGCAGAAACTACAAATAAGTGCTATCACAAAGAATTTCACTCTTGATATACCGTGCTCCCGATCATCTGATTCTCTTTCATGTAATGCCCTGAAAGTTCAATGAAACATTGTTTTACACATTTGCACATAATGTTGTTTCGTGGAAATACAGAAATCGGAAGCAATTGCTATATATCTTAACAAATTTCTGAAACCAAAATGAGGCGAGAAACTTGTAGACCCGACAGTTTCTGTATAAAATAGCTAGCTGGACAAATATTTCCACAGCTATTGTATGGATACTTGCCATTTTCTGTTTTCCTTGAAGACAGAAATTGTATTTAAGCGGTCATTGCAAATAATTATGTCGCATAAGCCTTAGGCCATTGGCTAAAGCTTTGAAAATTAGTACTGGCCAAATTTTGAAAGAGATGGCCTGCCATCCCATGGACTGAAAGCCTGTACGAGCGTTTTGGGATACTTGGTTGCTATCTCTAGTCAATCTCATTTGCCTTTTATTCTTAAGATGACTAATTAGTCAACTGAGAGCAAGGATTGGCCGGGGCACAAAAACATGGTTGACAATACGTGATTGGATACGAGATTCCCTATAATAAATTAATCAGCATCTTCAAATATCCAAAATAATCCAATGATTTCCCTTAATCCCATCTTAATTATAGATGAGAGGCTCAACGTTAAAGACAATCACCCTAGGGAAAACCTACAGAGCCGTATTGACTCTCAGAACATGTAAAGACTAAAACCCCAAGAAAACGATGTGATATATAATTCTTTTAAGAAAAAATAGTAATGATACAATTGTATTGTTAAAAATTTAAGAAATAATTTAACAGAATCAAAAGCCCCGAGCAGAACACAACAGAAACGATGGAGCATCGTTACCCTTGAAAACTACATCCTAAAACTTGTAACTTCACATTTCTTCAGGATTTCGCTCCTAAGAAACTAATGTTATTAGGTATGAAACAGAAATTTTGTTGGTAAACTTAATTAATTATAATTAAATGATGTTCTGATTAAGATTTGATTAATGTTCTATTGATGTTCACACGAGAAATCTAAACAGATGCTAGATTGTGAGAAGAAATCATTGAAGACACAAAGTTAAAGAGCATCTAAATAGGGAAATCGGAACAAGGGTACTAGGCCACCACATATGCGCCGGCTCCCCCACGTAGTTCCTCAGTAGACCCCAATACACCGGCCACCACACAGAACCTTAGCAAAGCAGATTTTTAGACTACAAATATATCATTGAAGAGAAAATCATAAGAAAGTATCGTTTTGTTTTTTCAGATATGACAAAAATTAAAACATATCACTGAGAAACCAAACATAGATGACATTCAACAATCTTCAAAGAAGTAGACGAAGACCCGAGTAGTAATGATAAGAAGGCAAGCTGTGTAGAAAGAGATATTCTTTATATAAAAAGCCTTGATAATATTGACAATACCAACAGCATAGGCGGAACCATTCCCGAAAGCACTCACAGCATTTGCAAATATTGTAATCAACACATGCTCTTCCATGTTAACCGGTCCAGGGTTAAGAGAGAACTGTCTAGACCCAAACCCTGGAATATGAAACGGACGGATGGGAAGAGCGGAGGCCAATAACCGTCCAATGGGGAGAGATGCGACCAGGACCGTGATCTGAGTGATTACCACAGGCTCCTTACGATAAGTAAAGAATTGGCTGAAGAACGACAAAACGGCGCATGATAAGATACCAGGAAACTACATACAGAAGGTCCATGCTGGGATTGTAGGTTCGTCTGTAACAGGTACGGTTAACCGTACTTCCTTTACAGGAGGGAGGTTGTCTGAGTCTATTGCCAATGGACAGGGATCATCATCATCTCTTGTGAAACTTTTAGGTGGTACTTGCTCAACAGGAGAGAGATCGGGTGAGTCTTTTACAGTTTCATCTGTTATTATACATTGTCCATTGGTGGTTCTGTAGTACAGTTTCCATCAAGAGAGATGCGCCGAAGATGGTTTGCTTAATGTAATACGTGCAGTTGTAACCGGGGAATGGGCGTGCTTTGGCCGGTATAATATAATATAATATAATATTCATGAAATTTGATGAATTAGATAAATTAAAATTATTAGAAAATACAATATCTATTTATTCATACCCAAGCTTGTGGGCTAATTTAAACCCGAATTCCTTCAATCCATTGGGCCTTTTCATCCAAACCTTCACCCAACCACTACCGAGAGTAGGTAACAAATAAAAACTGTGGAGGAAAAACGATGTCGTTGGGATTTCGTTTGTCGATGTGACGTCACACCACAAACCGACCCTTGCCCGATTGGCAGGTCCTGCAATTTTATATACACAACTCTTCACCAGCCCACTAAACTCACGGAGACAGTGGACAGAACAGAAGTCACTTTGCCAACGGCCAGGCCAGAGAGAGATGGCAGCTACAATGGCTCTTCGGAAAATCTCATCCTCCACCCGCAACCCACTCAAACTTCGCCTAGATCGTGGTTCCTTCCGTTACATGGTGCTCCTCGTTATCTGTTAGCTCTTTCCTTCGTTTTCCATTGGTGTATTTAGAATTTAGCCTCTTACGTTTCTCCCTTTTTGCAGTCCTCTTTGCCCAAGCAAGCACTAGATGAGAAAGATCAAGCTCGTGCTACCGTAAGCTTCGTTTCGCCCTTCCATTAATTATGTATTTGGAAGTGCTTTATCTATGTATGACTGTGTCTCTATTTGTTAAGAATTCATTTCCAAGCTCTAATGGATTCATTATTTAGTTATCTTATTTGAAACTATCTATTTCAGTGGATTAAGCAATTGAATGCTCCACTCGAGGAGATCGACCCCGAAATTGCGAACATCATTGAACTAGAGAAAGCTAGGCAATGGAAGGTATTAATATAATCGATGCAATATCCTTGCAGTCTTGATGGACTTAAAATGTCCGAGTTATATGTGATGATTGTGAACTCAAAATTTGAATGTGTAGGGACTTGAGCTAATACCATCAGAGAATTTTACTTCAGTCTCAGTAATGCAAGCTGTTGGCTCTGTCATGACTAACAAATATAGTGAAGGCTATCCCGGTGCTAGATATTATGGAGGAAACGAGTATGAGAAGCCTGATTAACTTTTTTTTTTTAATTAGGCAATTTGTAGGAAAAAATGGATTAATATGATAGATATATCTAAATAATAAAACTATATACACTTAATTTTTGTGCCCATTTTGTGTATCAAATGATGTGTTATTATGTGATTGTCATTATCTAAATACACAAAGTGTAATAAAAGTTGTGTGCACGTGGCATTGCTTATATTGAATATAAAAATAAAATGAGATTCGGTTCATATATAATGCGTTATAGAGTACGAGCTGTTATTTTGTAAAACAATATTTCATTTATTTTTAGTTTTATGTCTTACATGGTACTCTAATTTATGAAGATCTATTTGATTAGATATATCGACATGGCCGAGTCATTATGTCAGAGGCGTGCATTAGAAGCTTTTCAATTGGATCCTGTAAAATGGGGAGGTAAATGAATTGAACATTGGATTTGTTATTCATCATAAATTTTTTGTTGTCACCAAAGAGGTAGCCTGGCTGGCTAGATCTCTTGCAAAGAATTATGTATTACATTCAAGCAGTTACCAGCGATAGAGTAATGAGATTTGCTAAAAGTAAATTGTACTCTTTTATTTATTTATTTATTTTTGCAGTCAATGTGCAACCATTATCTGGATCCCCTGCTAACTTTCAAGTTTACACTGCATTGTTGAAACCTCATGAAAGGATTATGGCCCTTGATCTACCTCATGGTGGACATCTTTCACATGGTTATCAGGTGCTTCCAAATTCCAAGAAAAACTGGTATTTGTATTCCTTGAATAAGCAGCTCTATTTTTTTTAATAATTGCTTTAACTATTCTGAAAAATTATTTACAACCTGATATGTGGTGAACAGTATTGTTATAGTCTCCATTTCTACATGAAGCAAAATTTCAGCTTTAATTGAAGCTTACTGTAAAATATGGAGAGTAGTCTTGAAACTTTGTAGCTATTTGCAAATGTTTGAAATTGTGTTCATACTTGAATTTGGATGCTCCTTGGATAAAATATGTATATGTTATTATGTTTAAAGGCTATGAAGTTTGTTGTTGCGCAAATAATATACAAGTTGCATAATATTTTTGCTGTTGTGCAGACTGATTCTAAGAAGATATCTGCTGTGTCTATATTCTTTGAGACAATGCCATACAGATTGAATGAGAGTACTGGATATATTGACTACGAACAGGTAGCCTCTCATTTCTATCTTTATCAAGTTCTTGCTTTGAAGAGTTTTCTAATTTGTCCAAAGTGCTGCTAGTGTTATTAATGTCTGACATTCACCCATAATTTGGGCGTTCAAGTGTTGCCAAATAATGACTTTAATGATTAGTGCAATGTATCACTGACCTCTGTTGCCACGCTACCGAAGTAGCCGTACAACAATAGTCAAATTCCTTTAGGAATTAAAACTCACTTGTAATGCAGTGGGATAAGACAGAGCAAGAGATTAAAGTTTTATATATATCTTGGATTAGATCGATTTTATTTCAAATTATTGAAAAGTGCAGTTTCCCATCTGTTTGTAAATGGTTGACTTACATGAGTAAAATTGTTTACAGCTGGAGAAGAGTGCCGTACTTTTCAGACCAAAACTTATAGTTGCTGGAGCAAGTGCTTATGCACGGCTTTATGACTATGCATGCATCCGCAAGGTGAAGTTCATTTAAGTTGCTCAATTCAACGGCTGTTGCTCAAGTATCCTGTTACAATTTTATGACAGAGGATCTTGGCATTCATTGATTATAATTCTGATGGCTTCTGTAGGTCTGTGACAAGCATAAAGCAGTTATGTTGGCTGATATGGCACACATTAGTGGACTGGTTGCTGCAGGTGTTATTCCATCTCCATTTGAATATGCAGATATTGTGACAACCACGACACACAAGTCACTTCGTGGTCCACGTGGGGCTATGATCTTCTTCAAGAAGGGCGTTAAAGAGATTAATAAACAAGGACAAGAAGTAAGTCTGACTTTTTTACTATATATTTTGTATTAATACTAAAGGTATGAATCCCAAACCCAGGAAAAGCTAATTCTGTTCTGGTTAAAACTAACTTTGTCTTTTTAATTGCTTCTTATTTGCGAGAATTATGCAAATCTATTTCCTTCATTCATGGAAATTCAAGTTTAATGGTTAAATTCCTTGAACAAGTTATGTAATATGGAGTTCCATCCTACAGGTTATGTATGACTATGAAGACAAAATAAATCAGGCAGTCTTTCCTGGGCTTCAGGGTGGTCCACACAATCACACCATAGCTGGTTTAGCAGTTGCACTTAAGCAGGTTTATTATTTACTTGTTTTTATTGAAAGCATTTATCCATATAAATTACAATCTTTTGCTGGTTTCGGCCTGGCCCAAATTAATTAAGTTCTTCAACTATTTTGGATTTCAGGTCAAGACTCCTGAATACAAGGCCTATCAAGAGCAAGTTCTCCATAATTGTTCACAATTTGCTCAGGTATTCTGAATTTGCTTTCTGGCATTGCATTGATGGCAATTGGCCATAGAGCTTTGATGCAGTTCTTAATTCTTTGTTTATTTTCGGTATTGTGTTGTAGCATCATATCATATCAGAGTAATTTATTTAGTAAATAAACTAATAACCCCACTCTATTTGCAGAGTTTGTTAGAGAAGGGTTATGATCTGGTATCTGGTGGAACTGACAACCATTTAGTCTTGGTCAACTTGAGAAACAAGGTAGAAGATTCATTCTATCCTCTCTTACAACAACTTTACTAAAGTTCAATTTATCTCATAGGACTATTAATAGACCATGCTGATGTTTCTCTCCATTTGTACAAGAACAAATTTCAGTGATCCTGCTAAAAGAGTTTGACTCAAAGCTGTTTGGAATAAGAAAACTTGTGTTAAATATATTTGGGGAAGAAAAGTTTTCAATCCTATTACTGAGCGGTCTACAGTCAGACAATTTTAAATGTTCTAGAGAATGACAAACTTCCTTAAATTATAGAACTTGTTGAATTCAATTGCATTCAATACTCTGTTGGAATTTTGGTTGGCAGGGTATTGATGGATCAAGAGTTGAAAAGGTTCTGGAAGCTGTACATATTGCAGCTAATAAAAACACTGTTCCTGGGGATGTTTCTGCCATGGTACCTGGTGGTATCCGAATGGGTATGCCTTCGTCCTCTAATCAATTTTCATTCTCTGATTTTTGTTCAACTACTTGTATTTACAACATCCTGTTCTCTGGTGCACCAGGAACCCCTGCTCTCACATCTAGAGGGTTTATTGAGGAAGATTTTGCCAAAGTAGCTGAGTTCTTTGATGCAGCTGTGAAGTTGGCCTTGAAGATCAAGGCTGATACCAAAGGTTCTTTCTCTACCGTTATATTTTTGGGTATCAGAAAGTAATTATTCTTCATCTAATCGTTAAAAATGATATATGTACTAATATTTAAGTAGGAGCAAAGTTGAAAGATTTTGTGGCAACTCTGAAATCGGACACAAACATTCTATCTGAGATTGCAAAGCTTCGTCACGAGGTTGAGGAGTATGCAAAACAATTTCCAACAGTTGGTTTTGAAAAAGAAACAATGAAATACAAAGACTGAAGATTTCTCTATATGGTTCAAGGTATGTCAATTTGTCCATCTTCCAACCTAGCATTCTGCACCCAAGCTTTTCCCCCTTTAAAAGCAGATGAAGGGGTTGCCAAGATTATGACTATAGTCCTTTATTGAATTTGTTTCATCCCCTACACAATTTATGCATATTCATTTGTCGTCAGGCAGGAGGAGGTATCAGGGTGTGCCTGGAATGCCCCTGTTGTCAAATTGGTGTGTGCCAAAATGGAGATTGATGCTCATTGATACGAGAGCAATTTGGAGTTGAGTATATGAATTCCAGATCATCAGAATATTGGATTCCTAATGTAACTTTAAATTCATTTGAGCTTTTATAATATATAAACATGAAGTTTCATTTTCTTTGTTTCATTGCAAACCCGCTTATCTTCTAGTTGAGGAGCTGTGGGATTCAATAAATTAACCAAAAGAAAGAAAAAGCCAAAATCCCTATTGTCAGCGCATGATATCTGGGAGTGATGCTAAAGATGTCTAAGTTCTAATATCAAAAGTCACTGGAAATGAGGGGTTTCTATCTTTTCTCCTCTTTCATAGCTTAACAGAAATATAGATGGATAAACGCTCTGAGTCAGTATTTGACTCTAATTCCAAGGACGTGGATGCTCATTTAGAGTAAGTAGTGCCACAATATTATGAGAGGAAGACCCTTTTATGTACCCTCTTTGCTTAAATGACACTCTTCACCCTTTAACTTTAAAAACAACATTGTTTTGGTCTTTTGCCAAATTATGTTAATAAAATTCATTAATTTTTATAATAAATATATTTTAAAATACCTTTTTCCGGCTAAATAACTTTTTTTTTGAAAAATTTATTAAATAAAAATTTACCCTTAGTTTATAACAATTTTAGGATTGATAATTGTAAAAAATAAATTTAAAAATTAAAACAATCGTCAATGGTAGTTAAAATTGCATCATTCTAATATTGTTTTTACTATTTCTATTGAAATTGTAGTTGGTTGAATCATATCTTTTTAGTGTAATTTTGATTAGAATCACATTATTTCGGTGTGGTTCTAGTTCAATTGCATTATCTTAATACGATTTCAATTTGAATATCTCAATTTAATTTTGATTAAAATTGTATTATTCTAGTGCTATTTCGATTGGAATTATATTACTATAAAGTGATTCTAATCATAATTTTTATTATAATTGGTCTAATTAAAGTTAAATGTTTTATTTTTTTAAAATTTAAGATAGAGATCGATAATTTGTATAAGTTGGTAAAAGGAAATAACCTATTTATATTTTAAGGGTGTAAGTGACTAATCTTTTTTTTCCGTAACATTAGGGGTCGTCATAGAATCAAGGGCCTCAAAATAACACTAAAACTCGGGGTGTTTATGCTGTGTTGTAGACTTCATCATACTCGTACAGATAAACTGACATGGTCCATTCCTTCTCTTCGCACGGCAGTTCTTATTTTATCCAAACAACGAAAAATGAAGGCTCAGCCATTCCCCGCCACCCTCCACAAGATGTAATTCTTAACACTTAATCCAACATCTCTATTGTTTACTTCTCTTCATGGCTTCTTTGCCTTCAGTTGCTATCAGTTGCACTCTTAAACTCGAACCCGATTTCAGGAAGCCCCCGGTGCCTTCCACCTCTCTTCCGGCTCACAAGGTACCATTCACTCTTTCTTTTTTCCATTTTAATTTACGTATTAAATTTTGAGCATGAATTCTCTAGAAACTTTTAATAAACATTCAAATGTATACTAATCATTTATGGATTCTCTGTTTGGCGTATCTAACTTGAAGAAAGAATTGAAGCTTAAAAATGAAACATTTTTTAGTTTTTTTTCTAAGAGTTTTACTTGTTCTAAGGGACTGAATTGGAGCAAGTTTTTACTTGTTTTTCTTTTTGTCCTAGTTTGGGTTAGTATTAATTTCAGCAAGCACTGATCATAATCTTTCATCTGATATGTCAGATTCCTAGCTTTTCTTATCAGAGACATCATACAGTTACTCAACTGAATGGAAATTCAGAACTACTTAAGTCTCTGGATTTTCAAGAAGCTCTTACCATGATAAAAGAGGGCGCGAAGGTGGAAACAACTTATTATGTTCCTGTCCTGCAAGAATGCATAAACAAGAATTCAATTTCCAATGTACAGGCTGTTCATACTCACATCATAAAGACCGGAACCCATGAAGACTTTTTTGTGATGACATTTCTCGTTAATGTCTATGCAAAATGTGGAAATATGGAAAAAGCTCAAAAGGTTTTTCACAATCTGCCTAAAAGAAATGTTGTTGCATGGACAAGCCTGATGACGGGTTTTGTTCAAAATTCACAGCCAGAGAATGCAATTGATGTTTTCCTAGAGATGCTGGAAACTGGAGCTTATCCTACAAATATCACTCTTGGAACTGCTATAAATGCTTGTACCTCATTGGAGTATATTAAATTGGGGAAGCAAATCCATGCCTATATTGTTAAGTATAGGACTGAAGATAACACTAGCGTTGGAAACTCACTCTGTAACTTATATTCAAAATGTGGCAACTTGCACTCTGCTGTTAAAGCCTTCAAGAGGATTAGCGAAAAGAATGTGATTTCATGGACTTCTGTTATATCTGCTTGTGGTGAAAATGGTGAAGTTTTGAAGGGGTTGAAATTTTTTACTAGGATGCTTTCTGAAGGCATTTTACCTAATGAGTTTACGGTAACTAGCATCTTGAGCATGTGTTCTGCAATGCTCTCGCTGTGTTTAGGAGTACAACTTCATTCTATAAGCATTAAACTTGGCTATGAATCAAACCTCCGCATAAAAAATTCTATCATGTATTTGTACCTCAAATGTGGATCAGTTGATGCAGCATATAAATTTTTTGATAGCATGCAACATGTCGGCTTGGTGACATGGAATGCTATGATCGCAGGCCATGCCCAAATGATGGATCTAGCTAAGAATGATTTTTCAGCTCACCATAGTGGAACTGAGGCACTGAACATTTTTTCAAAGTTGAACTGGTCAGGCTTGAAGCCAGATTTGTACACCTTTTCGAGTATCTTGACTGTTTGTGGTAAATTGGTGGCCTTAGAACAAGGGGAACAGATTCATGCTCAGACCCTTAAAACCGGATTTTTGTCTGATGTGGTTGTGGGAACTGCACTTGTTGGCATGTATAACAAATGTGGAAGCGTTGAGAGAGCAAGCAAAGCATTTTTAGAGATGTCAACAAGAACACTGATATCATGGACTTCTATGATTACTGGTTTAGCAAATCATGGCCAGAGTCAGCAGGCTCTACAGCTTTTTGAGGATATGCTGGTTGTAGGAGTTAGACCAAATCAGGTAACTTTTGTGGGCGTTTTATCAGCTTGTAGCAACGGTGGAATGGTCCCTGAAGCACTCAGTTACTTTGAGATGATGCAGAAGGATTACCAAATCAAGCCTGTGATGGACCATTTTGAATGCCTGATTGATATGTTTGTAAGGTTAGGTCGCGTAGAGGAAGCTTTTGATTTCATTAAGAAAATGGATTCTGCACCCAATGAGGTTATTTGGTCGCTCTTGGTTGCAGGATGTAGGAGACAGGGCAATATGGAATTAGGACTTTATGCGGCTGAAAAGTTACTTCAACTCAAACCAAAAGATCCTGAAACAACGGCTATGTTGTTTGATATGTTCCTTTCTGCAGAAAGGTGGGAGGATGTTTCCAGGGTGAAACAACTAATGGAAGAAGAAAAATCAAGTAAAACACAAGATTGGAGCTGGATCAGAATTAAAGACATAGTCTATTCATTTAAGCCCAATGATGGGTTGCATCCTCAGAGTGCAGAGATGTTCAAGTTATTGGATGAATTGTTAGACAAAGCAAAGGTTCTTGGATACGAACCAGAAGAAAGATTTGAGTTAATTGAGGATGATGAAGAGGAAAAGACATTCTCATCTACTGTTTATCACAGTGAAAAGCTGGCCATTGCATTTGGGTTGTTGAACACTCTAAATGTTGCACCATTAATAGTTATTAAGAGTGCCCCCATGTCCAGGGACTGCCATAATTTTATAAAGATTATCTCATCACTGACAGGTAAAAATATCATTGTCAGGGATGGCAAACGGCTCCATATATTTGTTACCGGACATTGTTCATGCGGAGATTTTGGTGTCGGACTATGAAAATCCAAAATATTTTTACTGGCTCACATTTGGCGTGCCACGAAAATTCCTGAATATATCATACTCAATTAAGAATACTATCATACTCCCTGCAAATGCGTAATTTTTCTCAGAATCCGGTCTGTAACAGTCAGCTAATGCTTGATCAAAGACTGAGTTTGTAACAAATACTAACCATACAAAAAAAAATAAAATTATACATGTATCAATTTTGAAGTCCCCAATCACCGTGTTGATCCAGTCGTCATAATGCAAAGATGTCAACGTTTTTTACTCTTCGACTTGGTGATCCTTGATTTGGTTGATTCAAAAGGTGGTTTCCAGATGATATCCTCAAGATTGTTATAAAAATTCTTGTAAAACTGCCAATGCAGAGAATGGATTCATTTTAATCAAAATTTAGGGGCAATTTGGGCTATCTCATGTAAAGGTAACTTACATTGAGGTATTCACTAGCATCTCCAGAGGCTTTCTGAATGTCTACCATGAAAAATGTGGGGGCAACTTCAAATATCTTCACTCCATACATTTCAGAAAAAGGAAACAAAATCAGTAAACTTTATTATAGAGAAACTGGAATCTCGTTGAAAGTTAGGGTCAACGAAAACCTACCTCCAAGATGACTGAGAAATGGGCTGTCTTGTTTGCAGAAAGACCTTCCACTCTCATCTAAAAGTTGAAATAATTTAATTTAATATGAATTCCACAAAACCACTCTGAATCACTTTCAGTTAAAAATTGAAGGGAACAACTATTATATTATGGTATTAAGAAGTCTGATACTCCACCTTATAATTACGAATATGTGTCTTAAAACCCATTGATTGTGCAACAACTTCCATACTTGACAAAACAACCTTTGCTGGCTTCTGTGACACAAATCGTGTCTGATGTTTTACAGAGTCCTGTCGAAAAGGCTAAGAATAATTATTATCTTAAAGGGTGAGGAAGAACAACATATATTGAGCATTCTCATTAAATTATACACTTTGGTCATCCAATTTTAGGATAACTCAAGTAGACCTCGGAAATAAATGAAGGGAATTTAGGCAGTAGAAAGACAATTTCATACCCCTCCACGGTCAAATAGTGTTGCAAGGTTCAAACCCTGAGATAAAATTATCAAGTCAAAGGCATTGAGATTCAAAGGGCCCATGTCCTCCGTCCCATATCGCTCATTAGCTTGCCTTTCCTACAATAAACCACATTATCGATAATGTCAATAATCTACCAGATCAACAGAACAATGCATTTGAAGGACAGAACCTGATATGGGCACCACCTGTCAGTTAATAAGGACGCCAATTAAAAGGATAAGTTCAATTTAATGTTACAAGTTATGAACAAAAGGACAAACCGAAGAACCTGATATGGGCACAATGAGTAAGTCTTCATAAAATAGTAGAATCAAAGGCATTTAAATAGTGACTGGAATTCTTGAAAAAATATATATATACTCTACTGTTCAAGCCTTACCAACCTCAGGATCATCAAAAACGGCATTTACATCATCTAGGTTGACATCTTCATATTCAAGAAGTCTGACAGGAACATAGTTCCTCTTAAACCACTCATCATCTCTGATCTGTTCAATTGTAATACGCTGTACAGACAAGTATACTCATGAACTTTAGAAATAGCCAGAATAAGCATAGAAGCTGAACTAATGCAACTGCAATCTCATACACATTTTTTATCTTATCACAACGCTACAGAGGTAATGACACCAGACAAACAGTAAGAAAGCCATGCAGTAATGTCACGTAGGATATATTTTCATTTTCATACTAGCACCAAGGTAAAAAGAAAGACCGTGCAAATAGAAGGCAGATTGGCAAAAATGCATGCCTTTTGGGTGGGATGGGACAGTGAAATCAGACTTACGAGTATCAATTTTGCTAATAAACTCTTAGAGAAGGTGACTCCAGGGAAATCAGAAATTTGAGTGTTTAATTATGGTATCCTTAAGCCATTAAGAAAAAAGGGGTTGTGATTGTGGTAACCTTGCATTACTCACTATCACATATTTCATACAACGAGGTTGAATAAAAGATGCTAAAAAAAAAGTCTAAATTTAGGAGGTCAAAAATGGCACAATCCAGGGGCAGTGGATTATCACATACAGTAACACTATCATGACCAACAAATAAGCAAAAGTTACTTCTATAAGAAATATGACCCACTTTGCCAACTATATATCAAGTTTTTGATATAAAAATTATGAGTTTAAATTTGTATTAAGTAATTATTGTATCATACAATCCACACCTATAATTCCAAGTTCTCAACATACAAATCATAATCACAAGAGGAGCCAAGAGTGTGCTAATATAGACATAACAGAAGCAATGTCTCTAGAGACAGCAAATACTTACAGTTCCAGGATTTGGGTCTAAAATTCTGTGAATTAATGATTTGGCTCCCAATGGAAACCAAGACGGACATGAGTAATCAGCTTTTTCAACCTGCAGGAAAGAAATGAAACAATTTAATTAAAATCAACTGTAATGTAACGCTGATATTGACATCAAACTCTGGATGAATGCAAGCAAGGAAGATACTTTTAAGCACAATTATCATAGATAGTCGATAAAAAAAATGTGGTTCGTGCCTTACTATATAGCGTGGTGAGATCAAGGTCATCAAATGGAAGATATCCAGCCATTAGTACATAAAGGATGACCCCACAAGACCATACATCTGCCACAGCACCATTGTAGCCCTTGTGACTAAGTACCTAGAGCGATATAATGAGGCATACTTAGATATAATATATAAAATTCTGCAATCACATTATATTTCCTTCAATACTGGAGTGAACTTTCTATAATTACCTCGGGTGCTACATAGTTAGGAGTTCCACATGTTGTCCGAAGTAGACTAACTCCCTACGTGCATAAATTACCAAGTAAGACTCATTACTATCATTCCTCTTAACCATGCTAATATTAAAAGGAGAGATTGCTACTACTCTCATAATTGTATTACTTGTTCTAGCAATGCACTTAGACCAAAATCTGATATCTTCAAATTTCCTTGGGAATCAAGTAAAAGATTTTCAGGCTGCGTAAAGACAGGAAAATAATTGTAAGAATAAATTGAAACAGGGAAGCACTACATCATTTTAGATGCTACAGAAGAACACCTTCAAATCTCTATGGTAGACACCCTTACTGTGGCAAAAATCTACACCATCAATAAGTTGTTGGAAGTATCGCCTAGCCTCAGCTTCACTAAGTCGTCCATGATGAACCTATATGATCACAAGTAAATAAAGTGTTATACTTTGGAAACAGATAATAATGTCAGGACTATAACATCTTCAGATGTTAGATCCCAAGTTAGACAACTCACTATTTTATCAAACAATTCACCACCCGTGATGAACTCCAAGATTATATAGATCTTTGTGCGACTAGCAAGAACCTAATGAAGCAATTAAGAGTCAGAAGGGAATATAATTAAATAATGACGAAACAAGCTCAACACTAATAATCTCATCCAGAAAATTATAAACATGCATATCCCATGCCTCATGAAGCCGAACAACATTAGGATGTCTGACAAGCTTCATTATAGATATCTCTCTTTTGATCTGTAAAACAAAAAAGTAAGTCATTTTAAGAAAAACATACCTGGAAACAAGGCTTCATAAAAATGAAGAATCAAGTTATACTAATAGTAGTTACAAAAATTTAAGATTATATCATGATGGTACCTAAAACGTCAAAACCTGGGAACTACATCAAGAGAGAATTGCATTGAATTGGAAGGTTACACCAACCAAATCAAAATGCGTTTTTAGTAAACAATACATCATTTACGTTACTTTCTACTTCTTTTAAGCAGAACTCTGATTGTAACCAGTTAAAAACTGCCACCCAGAGTACCAGGAAATTCATGGAAGTTAAACCAATGACAAATGTATCTAACTACACAAGTTTTTCAAAATGTCTAGCTTGAAAGAACTCCGAATTGATGAGCACGTTGCACCAAATTCTACATGGGAAACAATCAGTTGTTGACAAGGCATTTCCAAGAGAAGAACTTGACGTCTGAGTTGAAAGTCAAATCTCCGATACTAACTTAATGGCAAGTCATTAATGAAACTCCCCAGAATGCTTCATAGCCAAACAACGTGGTAATCCTTAAAATTGGACTTTTAAACCCCCAAAAAAAAATTTCCCAAATTCAAGGCTTAACAATAGCTTGCCTAATCCTGATCAGAGTTTCTCCGTGAACCCTTTACTTGGAAATAAACATTTGAGCCTCAAAAAGGCCCAAAAACCAAACTTTTTGTTGGAAATTTGAAAATTAAAAGGGGACAGACAAGACATACCTGATCAGCCATCTTATGTTTGATTATGGTACTTCGATCAAGAATTTTCATAGCAACACTTTCACCTGTCTCTGTATTTTGCGCGAACTTTACTTTGGCGAATGTTCCTTCACCGATCGTCCGCCCCACCTCGTATTTCCCCACTTTCCTCACCACCATTTTTTCTACTTCTCTTCTCTTCTCGTCTTTGCGGATACCTTATGCTTTAGCTTTCTTCTTCAAAACTCAATCTCATGCCCAGCATATTAAATACATAATGGGAAACCCTTTTTGCTTTAAAAAAAATATATTTTTATTATTTTATTTTTCTTGCCTGTTCAGACACAAACTCATTTGATATGAAGGACAAACGTGAAGGATTTATCAAGCACAGGTGCTTGAAGCAGGAAGGGACTTAATTACCTGGTGGTCCGAAAGTTAATTATTATCATTTTGTTTGGTCTGAACTGAATTTAAGGAGAACGTGAAAGTAAAGGAGAAAAATACAGATACCTAAATAATTTTATTTTGCTTCATTTGTGTTGTGAAGTCATTCAGTAACTTTACGGACAGTGACCATGATCCTTTGATCTTCTTCTTCCCATTTTGCAATCTTATTACATAACTTTCTTCAATAATTTCCCGTTTAAAATGCCAAACATTAACTATATATTATTTGTGGCTGACGCTGAATTGCAAGGAGATTTAGATCCTAATATTTATCTTTTATTTATTTTTACAGTCATTTTGCGGTGAATTACTTTACATTTTCAGCATCTAGCTGTAACGTTTTCTTGCTTTAATCAGAGATCTTAATTTCTTGGGATGTGAAACTCATGACCTTAATTTTTATATGATAATATTTTAAAGCAGTTTAAGGAGTTTATTATACGGAGAGAAATTCATATAGAATTTCAGGGCCTATCAGGAGATAAAAGGATGTTCAATGTTGCCTAATCCGACATGAACTAGTGGAGAATTAGGCCCAATCTCCAATTGCTTGTTGTGCTGACATACGCCAGCGCCATCTAATCGGGCTTTTCACATCGTAAAAGAAAAAGCCAGATGCGTGTGGCTGCTGCTACAATGCCGTAATTAGGTCTGGCCACTTAGAAATGCTACACCCGTAGACAGGATTAGGTTGACAATTGTGACATACACCAACCAGAAGTATATGGTCCGGGAAGCTTGACTTGGTAAGGGGTAGCCTTCTAGGTGGCAATATGCCATAAATCTTCATTTCAAAGTCCCCTCTTAATTACATCATAATAAAATCATGATTTAAACTATTCACAGTTGTGTCAATAAGTCATTGATTTGAGATTTTTCCTTTTGATGTAATTAGCTTGTTAATCCAACTCATGGACACACCAAAATGTTTCGTATCCTATTAATATAGTATTAATAAACATCATATTTTTCATATCCTATTAACTTTTTAGTTACGACAATTTTTTTATTCAAATTAGACTTAATATTCGAGTTTTAATAACATAATTTAAAAGTGAGTGGGTTATTCATTTTAGTTAAATTTTAATTATTTTTTTATTCTTATGTAAGTATTTTTTAAATAAAATTAGATTTTAAACAGAAATTTATGTTTAAGTATTTGGACGATAAAAATGTTTTACGCTAAATCGGGGAAAATGTAATTTATTTATTTTTTAATTATTATCATGTTATTAACACTCAAATGTCTAAGTTCTAAGAGAGGATAAATCATTATAAATGATAGAAACCCTAAACTACATGAAACTTGTATGTATTTTTTCTTTTTAATCATGTTAAATATTCACAATTGGTGGTTTATAATCTAATGATCATAAATTCTATCATACAGAGACATCAATTTTATAAAATTATTATTTTGCCTTTAATTTGTTTAAATAAAGAATACTCGATTATATAATTTTATATCTTTTTGTTAACGAATTATTTAATGAAAACAGAAGAAAGAAAGAGAAAAAAAAAATGTTTTGATTAACATTACGATTGAATTTAATGACTGAAGTTTTGAATGAAAAAAGTTCAATTTATGATCGGTTTATGATTAATAAAATAAATGAATTGAGGTTTGAATTTAATATGTTTTGAAAAATCGAGAATCAAAATGAAATAAAAAACAACTTGATTTTATACTTATTTTAAATTAAACTTGAATTCAAAAGTTTAAATCAATTTAAATTTAACTTATTTATATATATTAACCCAATGCTTGACTCGACATCAAACTCAAGTTTGATTTGTTGAATCTGAATTATGACTTAAGCTTGAACGCTTGGAAATGAATCCACTCCAAATTACCTTCCATTTAGAATAAAGCCCATCCATCAAGCAATACTGTGGTGTACTCAAAAACATTTTATGGTGTGCTGAACAAACTGAGACAAAAGTTATCTGGCTTTCGACCGAAAAGCAAGAACCGAAGTGTAGCCCAAATGAAGCATTATTCGTCAGGGGCCAGTTCAACCGTGCTTTGGGAAGTCTGAAATACTGTGCCTACCAATTATCGAACCGGCGAACTCTTTCGACTCTTTTCCGCGGCCTCTTATTCTTTGTTGATCCGAGCCTGAGCGAGTAACAATGGTTAAAGGGGTGGTTGGAGAGGAAACTCGACTCAAAGTAGCCGAAGATCGCCTCTCTCAATCTACTCTCTCTGCCCAGGTCCTTTCTCCTCCTTGTTTCTATTAACTTATACAGCTTAATGAATTTGGGGGTTTTCACAATTTTTAAATTGGCAGGTCGGTCTTGTGATAGGCAAGCTAAGCTCCGCTCTAGATCGAGGCTTTGTCTTCGATTTAATCCCTACCCCTCAAAACGATGCCGGAGAGGCAGTTTGTTTTCTCAGTGAAACTTCCTCCAAAGACGAAAAGAAAAGGACTTCCAGATCCAAATCTCAACCCTCCGATTCTCCCTCTTTGGTCATCGACCAGGAATGGGTGGCGGAACATGCGCGTCAGGTAAATTTCACGCTCGGAAAAAGCTTTCTTTGTCAATCAAAATTACAATGCTTAAGATTGGATGACTTGCTGCTTTAGGTTTCAAGAATGCTGTTAGGAGGTATGAAAGTGATTGGTATTTATGTGTGGGCTAGTGATAGCGCGTTCAAAAATTCTACTGTCGCTCTTTACCAGGTATTCTTTTTGTTCGTACTTAATTTTGATTACCTTATAAGTTTTGGGATTAATCTTGAATGTTTGTGTGTTACTATCAACTTGCAGACAGTGAGTGGAGTTGCAAGAGAAGCGCCTTTTATGGGGACGGATGGTGGTGAAAGATTGATAATTCATATTTGTTATAGTCCACGGAGGTCCAAATTCATACATTTATCGTTTTTATATATTTATCGTGTTTCTTGCAGGAAGTTTGACCAAAGAGTTAGCTTGTGTAGGTGGACATGTCGGAGTTGCATGGTAGCTTCAAACACTGTTACATCAACTAGCTTAAGACCTTGTGATATCAAAATGGGAAAAGTCTTAACTTCACTTCAAACTTTCAAGTGCACCTACAACTTCAGTATTGGGTAATATTATCGCATGTTTTATTTGTCTTTTGTTTCTAAGTAAATTTCTGTCTTTATCATCTAGAAGCAATCTTCACTTGCAGAGTTTATTTGTATGTTAGCATAAGTTATCTGTTAAGTCTATTCTGTTTACATTTATTTTCAAAAGACCAACACCTTTATGGGTGCTTAAGAGCTTGATTACAGCTGAAGTATGTATCATCACTCATGTTCGCTGAACTGCTTGAGTTTTGAGAAAACATCATTGCTTGCACCAATGTACTGTGGTCATTTCCATAAATACTCTGTGCTCAGACGGTCAATTGGGATTTTTTTCACTTTTGGACCTGAAATATCTGACTTTATGGGAAGATATTATATTGTAATTTGTTATCAATATTGTAGGTTTGGCTCTTAATTTTTTCTGAAGTTATAAGTTATGATACTATATGGGTTTTTTTTTTTTTTTTTACCTCAATTACGTTTCCCAGATTGCCAATATTTAATGAGGGTGCACCAAATGCCCGAACACTCAGTGACATTCTACACCAAGGAATTTTGAGTCATGCGAATGAGTTGACAAGTGCAAAGGCTATTTTAGATGGAAATTTGGTAAGCATTCCGGTTTTGGACTAGTCAAACCTATTTGCTCATGATGGGCTTTTACTACAGTTCGTAGTGGAATTATACAATTTCAATTCCTATAAAAATATTAATATTAGTAGCTATAATTTCATACTAAGAACTCAAATTTGGATGCTAGAGAAGGTGAAATTTACTGTGCCCTTTATACTTTATATTCCATTAAAATAAAAATTCATATGAATTTCTATGAGCTTTGTTTTATGGTGCATTTTTTTATTTAATCACATTCAATGACCGGTTTATTCTTTGTTTTGTGCATTTTTAGGTTGTTAATGATGAGCCATGCACAACAGATGGTTTGCATGAAGTTGAGTTACTTCTACCATTCTCAAATGATACGTCTGCAAAAGGTGTGTTAGCATATATTTAATTCATTTAATTTCTTTTTGTTGCTTGAAGCTGTTTGGAAACTATTAAATCTGACATTTTAATTGTATTATTATGTTGTAAAGCTTGCAGCCAAAAGGATGTAGTTGGTCTTCTTGTCTTCAATGGCTCCCTGTCTTCTCTTGCTTATGTGAATTTGAAAGAACCAATTTCAGAGGCTATTTCTGAAATAAAGGTGAGCAATTTCAGTTTTACTGTATTATTATTTGGAAATGAAAACAAATTCTTGAATTTGTATTTCATGCATTTGGAATGGCCTATACTGATTGGTGCATGTGTTGGTGCCAGGTGCCAGACTAATGTAAACATTAACTGTGTCAAACGTCATTTTGAGTTTAATATTCAAATAAATAGTCATGAGGAATCTATCTTCTGGATTAAACCACCACGTCTTAGAAAAAGGAAAACATTTTTGTGGACCTTCAGAAAAATAAAATCTGGGAACTTTGTTCTTGTTAATTCTTATGGTCATGAGTCATGTTCTATTTTCAGGGTGATATAATCAAGAGTTTCCAAAGCAGATTAGATATCATCTGTGATGAGTCTGATGAAGATCAGGTTGCTGCTGACAATATTGGCAAGGAAGCAAGCAATGGAAAACCTGTCTCCAGACTTGTCCTGCACTCCCTGAGGTGCTTCGGCTAATAATACTTATTTAATTGCAATGTACTGTTATCTGCATCTTGTGCTTGCTGGTCCCAGAATAACCTGTGGGCTTTTAACTAGCATCTTCTGAACTCCAAGCTGGATGTTGATACAAATTTCCGTTTATGTTGCCGGAATGTGATCATTTGTGCTGATTCAGTTTTTGCTGTTCAATTAAACTCAGGAAAACATGCAATCTTTCATTTCCTCGGAGAGTCTTTGTTCCTTGGTTGGCAGGCACATTCATTGGTGACTACTTGCAATCATCTGAGGCTCTTGAGGTTTGTTCTTGTGACTTTAGGATGCAGTCTTAAGGATAGAACGTAAATAAGCTCAGTTTTAGTGCATTCCACCACTTCTTTGCATAACTAGTTGATATGATTTGTTTTATTTACTTTTTTGGTTGTCTGATTAGGTTCTTAAAGATCATTTTGTTGAGTTGATGTCCATGGAACCTGTTTCTGATTCCTCAGCAATCTTGGATGAAGCAGAAGCCCCCATAGTAACAATCTCTAAATCCTTTTGGGATGTAGCAGATACCTATCACTCAGGATCCAATTCTTACTCGGAGAATAAAGGAATTGACACAATGGGAAAAAGCAAACAACTAGTGAAGACAGCTAATTACAACGTCGTGGCTGCTGTCTTTTTCCTTGTTCTCGCAATTTTGGTAGGTTTTTTGCTTACTGTCAAGAGAATATAGCTCATTAAGCAAGTTTTTTATCGTCCTAAAAATTAGTTATATTGATTATATTTTTATATTTTAAGAAGTTGGGAGGAAGTATACACTTAATAGTGGCTAAGAGACGCACATGATAGAAGGAAATTGAGTACTATAGTATATTGTTGTTGAGAAAGAGTACAATTGACTCTGGAATCATCGGGATTTTTAAATTGACACAATCTGTGATATGAATTAAATGTTCAGTGCTCAATGGATATACAGTCCTTGAAAAGCACCTCTGCTACAACGAACCCCCCTTGGGCAATGAGTTGGACGCCTCCTTTCTCTGGGTGTCCTCCTTTCTAACGTCACGTGGAAGGTAAACCATGCTGAAAATATATGGAGTATATGATTTACCCATAGAAAAATGAAGTAAAACTTCTACTACTTGAAGAAGAACACGTATTATTTATTTGATGCTCACCTTCCGTCGGCAATGTTAATGGCTACCGACCGAATTTCACAATTGCCAAACCTAAGCAAATGGATCACCAAGGTTAACAGAGTTCCATCGGTGGCTGGTTGGCCAGTAATGGTCAAAGTTAAAACCAATATAACTCTCACCGTGAACATAGATTTTCCATTGGTTGATTCGTTTCTTCTGCAAGTTTTATCAGAGTTTGCTGTAAGAAAATACCATGGCTGACTACAGCAATTTCCTTCTCCTGCCTGGTCAACAACCTAATGAAGCCAAAACACTCTTTGAAGTTAATCAATTGACGCTCATAACTGATCCTATTCTATATTTACGGCTTAAAGGCTTAAATATGTAACATCATGTTAGTCACCATTTCAAAAACTTGATACCCCTTGCTGCAACTTCTTCATACGACTCTCTAACGTCTGCTTTCCACAAAATATCGTCTTCACTTTCTATCTGAAAATCAAAGGGTGGAAAAGAAATAGGAACTTAGAATTCTAAGTTGACGTGTTAAGTCATATCAATATAAATAAAATAAAGACGTTTAATACTTGCCAATTGAAAATCAATTGCCGGGAAAAGAGTCTGATACTCGCTGATGCTTCTTCTCCTATTACAAGGTTCAAGCCCCTGCAGTGACGGTTGAGCTTAAGTCAAAATCTCGATATATGCCAATGGATTTCCAGAGGTAGGAGAAGCTTCTGTTTTGGGGGTGGTTTAAGTTTACGGTCATTTCGTTTAAAAATATCAATCAACCGAAAGGCCCCGTGACTTTATTTTTCTTGGCATTGTTCGTGGAAAACTAAGGATGTATATAAAAGTCTTACACTCTTAGATAAGGTAGAGAAATCACATCTTATCTGTCTACCTTAATACAAGTTTTTGTTGAAACAGCGCAAGAATACTGTGAAAGGTTTTTGCATTGCATTAATAAATTTTCTTTCCAGTAGTTGAGAGATCAATCAAGCTGCTTCCCTTAAACACTATTTTATCATTAAGGTATCTATCATTATAGATCGGTGCCTAAATTGACATCACTGCATGTGCTTTGGTTAACAACAATGTAATGAGAAATTAAACATACCCAACGTTCTCGACAATGCTCAACAGCTATAATTGGAGGACCATCGAACTTAGCACACTTATCACCGTTTCCTGCAGTTCCCCTATGCGCATCAAACCCATTTGCTTGGCTTCCACCACCAAAAACTCCAACAGCCGTTTGCAAAGTTCTGCAGTGGAACCATTTACAATGTAAGCTGCCTACACTATATTAAACTTCCTTGAGAAAATGAAACTTGAATTGCATTGCATTGCATAGCCTTCAACAACAGAATACCCTCCTTGGAAGATTGATTGTTAAGTTAGGTGAAATGATTGTAATTATTTAATTTCTGACAGAAGATGAGGTTCGTTCAAGCCTTTTGCTAAGCTTGCCAGACGACCTGAAACACCTAAAGCTACGCCTGTAAAACATAAAATAATATGAAATAAAAATATCATAGCTACCTTAACATGGGGGAAGTGATGACTAAATCAATTTTTTTAGTTAGCTCCCTCTCTTCAACTTCTTTCCGCAATTTTTCTACCTGAAACATATCACAGTCATTTACTCCTTCCAAAAAGTTGTACAGCAATATATCATCATCATCATCATTATTATGATTAATTTGATTTTCACCTGCTTGAATCCAAGATCGGAGAGCTGTGCATCAAAAAGCTCTTGAGACAGCAATGCTACAGGACCCTTACCTACTTCTGTGTTGTGTATACCTTGTGCATGCCTCACCTGCAAGTAATTTAAATAAATTAATAAACTTGACAAACTCTAACTTTTCATATTTGAATTGGTTTAGACTCAAAATGATTATATCTGATGTAAAACGTGGGGATGAAAATAGTACAAACCAGATGAAGAATTTTGCATCCGTGCGCTGAATGGGCTGTTGCGGGATCCATTTCTGCCACTGACACTGCTGAGAAATAATGCATGGGATGGAATGAGATATTTGCATTATAAAGGCTTCAGATGAAGTCAAATTTCTAATATGTTTTCCTTTTATGTGTCAGTACTCTCTGTACAAGTTGGGATTAGGACGCAAGTGCAAAGTGGGCATAGTAGAATAAAGCGGATTAAATAAGGTTCAACTCCCTGGAACCAACTGGCATAGGCCTACAGCACAGAATAATATAAAGAAGGACCACGAATCTTGATAAAACCATGTTACCATGGCCTTCCTATTCTTCGAAAGCTTGATCCATTAACTTCTATATTAGCGGGAATTTCGCCAGTATTATCTCAAGACGTGTTAATAAGCATAGAAGGTGATAAAATTTGACAATTAAGGATGTTTCTGCCTTACAGAGGTGCTGAAACCAGCTGGTGGTTGTAAATCAAATCCTAGTGTGAAAAAGTGACGGAACCTCATCCATGATCTGTTTTTAATCCTTAATTACCGTTATAGGATGACTCAGACAAAGAAGTTAATCAGTTGAATTGACAGAAAGAATATAAAGCTCCCCGGAAAATTAATGGAGAATATAAGAATTTTGAGAAGAAAATTTTAAGGGATTGGATGTAACGTACCAGAGAGAGGAGCCGTAACTATGCAACTGGTAACTCGAAATAAGGCAGATAAGACATTCATGTTGAGAAATTCTGAAGGAGAACTGCAGAAGAAAACGTAACGGCCGGGGAGATAAGAGGAGGAAGATTATAGAATGTTTATATAGACAAACTCGTGGTGTTAGCTATAGGAATATTTAATCATAGACATATTTTTCAATTGCACATTTGTTGACCCATCTATGCAAGACTCCATTGATGGAATCCATGCTTTGAAGGAATTCTTTACAGGTGAAACCGCTATGAAAGTGGCTGTCTCCTTCTATGATACTACCTCACCTTACCGCAAAACTAAGTCATTCTATAATTTCTTATTTTTAAATTGGACAATTACCGATACAATCAATTACGTGAAATTTAGCTTCTGTTAATAATTTTGTAAACGAAAAATTTATATTTGTCCATAACAAAGCATATTTTGTCGTAATCTGTTGTAGAATAACTTGAGTCGACACTATAGAATATGATCGGGTCAAATTTTTTATCCATTTAATACTCCCAAATTGAGAAGGAATGAAACCATCAACCCAGCTTCCCTTATTAACAGTTACGTAGTCAGTATCAAGTTTTAATCTGGGAGAATTCTTCTTGACAATGAAAGAATTAATTGATTAAAACCGATTTCTTAGAAAACACGCATCAAGCATATAATCATTTGGAAATATTACGAAATGGAGATTTTTTTTTTTTTTTTTTCTGGGCAATCCAACGTAAGTCAAGACAGACTAAATTAATATAATTATTATTGAGCAAAAAACAAATTCTAGACAAAGTTAGCTCCGTGGCTTATATGAAGGCAATGGAAATTAATGTGCATGTATATGTTTGTGATATTAAAAGTATGATGAAAAGGATATGCATTCAATCCAGCAATGAATGTTCATCGAAAGATATAAATTCCAATATGATCTTTGAAAAAGTAAGCGAGCTAACTTAACCAAATGAATGGTCGTCTCTCCTCTTGCACCTACATTTACAGGAAACCATCATGCAATTTCCTTATGGAATCGTAAGCTGACAAAGTAAATTCACTGTACCTGCAATGTTTTTTTTTGACCTATTGAGCATTGACTTAGAACAAAAAAAGTCAGTAGGGAGTATTTGATTTGATCTGTTTTTCCCAGAATTATTAATAATTATTTTTAATATATATGATCGAGATAAGATATGGCTTAAATTCTAGGAGAGATTTTTTTTTTTTCTTGAGACTGGTCCTAACCACGGATTGAATGGATTGGCTTTGGTACACTGACTGATTCATTGATACATAAGGCCAAGGGAATTGAATTTACCCGCTGTGGGTAGTTGGAGAGGAATCTGAACCCATAATGCTGCAATTGTAGATAAGGATAATCAAAGTTAATTAAGTATTTGGATTAAGATTAATTAATATAGAACAAATATTTGTGACTGTTTTTCGTCACCTTTTGTTGACGACCACCACAGAACGAAGTTCACAATTGCCAAACCTGAAAACAAAGATCACAGAAACCTTTTGATTAGACAAAAATGTAACTGAAACGAAGCTCCAAGCGATGTTGAAAAAAAATGAAAGAGAGAAAACAGGAGATTCGGTCGAAAATGAATACAAAAAGGTCGAAAGGGAAAATTAGTGTACTAGTAAGACAATACTCACTGGTGGGTTAATTGAAGTTTGACTGATGGATGCGTGTCAACTTCTAAAACATAAAGTAGGTGCTGCAAGACAACACCATGGCTCACAATCGCGATCTCTTTTTCTGGTCGTGTCCACAACCTACAGATTGTTAACGGGTTATATCTGTAGGAAAGCAAGATATTTGATTCCAATGCCACAGAAGGATTCCAATGCCATAGAAGTATTCCAATGCATCATTTGAAATTATTAATTTTTTTTTTTTGTGGTAATTAACATTTGAAATTACTTTAAAAAGGATTAGTATTTAGACTTATGTGTTTGCGGTCGGAATTTCAGCGTATTTTATTATATAATATTGAAAGAAAATGTAGTATTCACCATTGCAGAAACTCCACCATCCTAGCTGAAATTTCTTCCAAAGACTCTCTAACGTCAGGGTTCCACAAATCATCTTCTTCACTTTCCATCTGCACAATAATAGATACAAAGTTTATATATATATATTTATTCAGTGTAATTTATTGGAGTTATCTAACTTATCAGTTTATCTTCTACGTCTTCTCTTTTACTTACCAATGAAAAGTCGATCATGGGGAAAAGAGACTGATATTCGCTGACACTTCTTCTCTTATCAGAAGGACGAACTCCCTGGAGTAAATTGGGGCATGCATCAGAATAAATATATAAACAAACTCTTCTTATAAAACAATGTTAGCAAACGCACCATACGGTCTCGACACTTCTCAAGTGCTAAAATTGGTGGGCAATTTAGAGATGGCGTTGCATTGCAATGATCATTTGCCTCCGTAACTGGAGGTGTACGTGTATCTAATCCATACTTGTGGTTTTCACAACCAAAAACTCCGACTGCTGTTTGCATGGCCCTGAAACACACATGCAATTGTTGATTTAGTCAATGCAACATTCGTAATCATCAATTAGGGAAGGGATCATCATACCTTGACTGAGGAGAAGTGATAACCAATTCAATCCTGCGTAACAGTCCGCTTGCAAAGACATGCTTGCGCAGGTCAGCCACCTGTTATAGACAAATCCAAGTAATTAAAATTAACTAAAGCAAGATCAAAGAGATAATATGGTGATTAATTATTCAGTTACCTGCTGCCAACCAAGAGGAGACATCCAGGAATCAAACAATTTGGGAGACAATAATGCCTCAAGACTCTTCTCCGCTTCTACATTGTGCATCCCTTGTCCATGCCTCACCTGGGATATAAATTTATGCATTGTTTAACAGAAAGTCTTGAACGATGTATGTAAATAATAAAGATACCTAACTGTGCAACTATCCAAGCTTCAATTCAGCGAAACAATAAGTTGCAACCAAGGGGAAGTGATTTAAAGAAATAAGGTTAGAGAAGTATATAAACCAGATGAAGAATTTTGCACTGGCTTAGGGAGTACAGAAATTGAGCTGTAGCGGTAACCATTTCTGCAAATGCATGGAACAAAAATTATAGATTTTAAACTGACGCCAAAGTAACCAAAAAAATTGCAACCAAATAAGTGTCGTCAGGTTTAATCAGATTTCACTAAGATAATTAGTTAAGTTTAACTCTGCCATAATGACAAACTAAACAGAAGGGGTGCTCTATCTTGCTGTAAAACAAAAATGGAAGTAGAAAACAACATGTTTTAACAAGAACAGTAATAAAAAACATATCTGTCTGTTTTTCAATTCTGGATTCAATAAAATATACTTCAAGAAAATATATAATAACTCAATCTAACTTGTAAGTAGTGTATCTACCGTCGAAGGCCAAAGGACTATTTCCCACCCATAGTTTGAGGCGGGGATAAAGTCCCACCCGCTTAAGTTTAAAAGCCCAATCTCCCACCCATAACCCAATTTTTTATAATTTTTCTAATAATGTACAGTAATAATCTTGAGTATTTTTGTCTTTTTAATATTAAAATTTTATAAATTAATAAAATAAATTTTATATAAATATAAAATATTAAAAAAATTTTAAAAAAATTAAAAAATATATTTAAAAAATTTAAGCAACCACCGCCCGAAATAACGAGCTGAAACAGCCAATGGGGCCAAGACCGACCCTTTATGACTGTTTCCGGCTCCTTATTTTGTCTGAGGCGACCAGATTTGACCGTCTCCACCCAACGGGGAGGCCAGATCTGGCCTCCCCTGGAACTAGGTGGTCGGAAATGGTCACCTAGTTCTATTATGGGGCGACGGTGGTTGCTTAAATTTTTTAAATATATATTTTAAATTTTTTAAAATTTTTTTAAAATTTTTTAGAAAATATTTATATTTAAAAATTATTTTATATTTTTATTATAAATTTTTAATTTTTAAAAGGGTAGTTTAGTCATTTCAATAGAAAAATTATAAAAAATTGGGTTATAGATGAGAGACTGGGCTTTTAAACTTAAACGGATGGGACTTTGTCTCCGCCTCAAACTATGGGTGGGAAATAGTCCTTTGGCCACCGTCTGGAAGGAGAAGGCAGCAGGTGGCGGCAATTAGCAAGTAAGAAGACTACTGAATTTCAAATAATGTTTACGACACAATTATGAGAAAGCAGAACGAATAAGAAATATTTATAGGCATCTCGTCCCATCCTTGAATCTGTCGAGTGGGTTTAGTTTGATTCTGACCATTATTAATGTTGTTCATTTGATTATCTAACGTATCATGTGGATCGAAATTCTGAGAACATAGCTTTGAAACCGCGTGTAGTTTTCCTTGACGTAGTTGAACAGCAGGCATAATTTGTAATTAGAGCTTCATTTATGTTCACAGTATCTCCGGTTGAATGGAATGATAGAAGAAGTTTCCATTTGATAAATACTACTTGCATGACACACGAGTTTTGATTTTGGACTTGATCAATGCAGAAAGAAAAAGTTAACTGATGGAATAAATTATTAATTCCATGCAATTTTCTACGAAAATCACCATTCAATTTAATCTTATTCTAGAGTTTTTCCTCATAATTGATATATATATATATATATCCGTGAGAAAACTAAATTTAGTGGAATTAACCAAGAAAGATAGTGTCCAAGTCTTTCACTGGTACAGGCAAATTACAACCTTAATAATCTAAAACTAAATAAACAAATGAATGGTAGAACTAAAAGAGTACTTACTATAAACACCCGAATTGATAATTGGGCTCTCTTTACTGGGTCATTTAGGGAAAATTTGATGGTAATTTCAATATCTTTGACTTGAAATTTTCAATGGCTTACATCTTCATCAATTATGCCAGAATGAAATTTACGTTGAAATGAAGGGAAAATAAGGTGGTTCTGTAGATCTTGCGTGCAAAATGATTATAGTTTTTTTCTTTTTAATTTTTTTATTCTTTTCATTAGAAACCAAAAACATACATGTTATAATCAATATTGTCGTTTTCCAGGAAAAAAGCCAAAATCTTCCATCATGTTGTCGACCTCTTTAACCACACCGCACATGATCAATACATTTTCTGTCTTTTTCTTTGATAAAGGGTTCAGATTTATCCATTTCTTTCAAAGAAATATGACTCATCGTTCAATTGAGACTGCAAGTTTCAGGCCAATTATCATTGAAAGTTCAACGTTCTTGAGTTTAACATGTGAATCAATTTCGTCCATAATTTCATCTTAAAATGAATTGGCGCCTACGGCTTCCAAATCTTTGCCTACACCAGTAAAGAATATTAGCATTGTCTACAAGAACAGACAGCTCATGAATATTTTTGGTACCTAGTCTTTTGCAGTACGGTAAACTCTTTCAGTGAATCACAACTAAAATTATTTTATGCCATTCTTGATCGATCATGGACTTATGGCTATAATTAGTTAGGCGCTGCTTTATCCGGATGCTTCTCAGTAGCAACATCGCTAGGTAGATCAAGACCACTGGGAATCTTTCCAGGGAAATTAGTTGTGGCAGAATCTGAACCCAACATACTGCAGCACAAAAGAGAAAGAAATAATCAATTAAACAAGAAGTCACTAGTTTTGGCTAAGCTTAAAAACAGAGTTCTATGTTTAGTTGTATTCTAATCATGCTCACCTTCTATCAACAATAACCATTGAGCGAAGCTCACAATTAGCAAAGCTGCAACGACAAATTGCAATGTTATCCATGTTGAATCCAATATGTAGAGAGAAATTATATCTCAGTAAAATAGGTTCATAAAAATTTGAAGTTTTGGGTAATAATACTGAATGAGGCACCAGACTTTTGAATCTGGAACAGGTAAAGCATTAAAGCAAAGAAAACTGTTTTCAGCTTCTAGTCTTATGAAATCATCCAACAATTCAAAGAATATGCAAAATGGCATAAAAGTGTAGAATTTCAAGCAGAGAAGGATGTCAGAAAGCAACAGGTAGCTAAAATTGAACAGAGAACACAGATCTCTACTATCTCCCTATATCTTTCATTTATATACACCAGCAATTCACCATGAAATATATGAGGCAAAACTTACTGTTTACATATTTCACTCTTTATAGTCGGATGACAATCATTTCCGAAAGCACTAAGGGTGTGATATAAGAATCCACTGTGAGTAACAACTGCAATCTCCTTCTCTTTCCGTGTCCACAGCCTGGTCAATCGATTAACGGGAAAACAAAAGAAAATAGTCGGGATTAAATTGATGCCAATTTTGCCATTGAATTGCATGTCCATATGCATCTTATTCAAAGGTGAAAAGTAAAATTCAAGAAAATTTCAAGTCTGGATCAAATTAAAGGGGAGTATTTACAGTTCCAATGTTAGAATGAAATCATCCAAATTCCCTTTTTCATAATAAAATTAATGGTAAAAGTGATTATTACATGATCAAGTTACTTCACTGCTACAGTTAAATTTACAGTGAAGATAAAGCATAAGTGCACACTTCAAAGGCCATGTATGGAATCTAAAACTCAACAGAAATCATCATTTACAGGGACAACAATATAACCACTACTCCAAAGAACAACTCAAAGCCTTCCATCTTTGTAAAACCATAGACAGGAGCATGAAAAGTTTAAACCTATGACAGACCTCACTAAACAGATAGCATCCCAACAACTGCAAACACACTATTCCATAATCATTTTATAAACTTTACATCATTATTATGTGATATAATAGTATAGATAAGAAATAAATTTAAATATCTTGAATGCAGATAAATGGTAAATCACCAGTTTATAAACTCCATTCCCCTCTTTGCAACATGTTCGTTTGTCTCCCTAGTGTCAGCTGTCCACAAAATGTCATCATTGTTTTCTATCTGAATAAAAATAGAAAAAAAAAAAAAAAAAAAAAGGTAAGAAATAACTGTGATTCACACTAAGTGAAATTTTGATTCAAAACCCATGACAAACAGCAGAAAAGTATTGCACCAATAACAGCTGATCCCCAAAACAAAAACCAATCACTGTCAAATACTTGCCAGCGAAAAATCAATAGCAGGAAAAAGAGACCGATACTTGCTGATGCTTCTTCTTTTATCACATGGATGAACTCCCTGAAGTGAAACAAATAAACATGATAGCAAAACACACAATTTAGAAAAAAAAAAAATTTACAAAAAAGAACTTTTCTATCCACACAAATTAGAAACCTAATATCCAAATTCATTCTTAACAACAAATAACACTCAACACTATAAAATTTGAAAAACTTGCCCTCGTCAATTAGGATTTGAAATCAAAAGAGCACTTGAAACCAATGGTGCTCTACATTTCACTTGGCGGCAGAAATGTTTGCAAAATCTTTGAAACCACCCAATCGTTACATCAAGTGGAGTGTTGATCTAGGTATCATCCCTTATTTCCTTTCTAAATCAAAGGACCTAGGCTATGCCCCAAATAATTTAATCCAATTCTATGTTATAATGAAACCTTGAAAAAAATTTGGAATGAGTTAGAAATTTGGTCTATCCTTGATCACACATTTTGTTGTTGGGCATCCCAATCTATATTTGTGAGTGTTCGTGAATTAAGAAATAATAAATAAGCAAATAATAACAACTTAATTGACAGAATGCCAAATCATTGATACATTAATATTATAATTGCTAAACCAAAACCTAATTTATTATCAGAATGTATAATGGCACAAGTTCATGAAATTTGTCTCTTAATTGTGAATTAATTTACAGTAAAAGTTCTACTACCAAATAAAGAGTTGCTTTTTCATTACTCTCTCACCCTGTCTTTCATTTTTTCTTTCTTTTTATTCAGGTGAATAGAATATGAACATGTTTGAGAACAAAGTTGTATTCTGTCCAAATAGCCTTTGTTATGTACATTACATACCAAATGTTCTCGGCAAAGCTCCACTGCAACAAAAGGTGGGCAATTTAGACTTGAGATCGCAGAACGATCACTGCTCCCTGCTTTTTCCACCATCAATGGAGGTGCATCTATCCCATCTGCATACCCTTCACCACCAAAGACTCCTACTGCTGTTTGCATAGTCCTGCAATTCAAATAATGGGAGTCATAACCTAAAATGCAAGAATGCATAAAAGCCGATGAACTGTATCCAGGAATCTAATTCTTTACAAATAATAGTACCTTAATAAAGGGGAAGTGATGACCAGCTCAATTCTCTTAGAAAGTCCAGTTTCAAGAACATGCTTGTGCAAATTTTCCACCTGGTATTGTACCATGAATCATTCTAAAATCATTGCTTTATCCCCTAAAAGCATTGTATAATATACAGAACAACATAAAAGAAAAGTTGCAGTAAAAAACAATGTCACCAAGCACCAAGTTAGAGGATGAATTTAATTATTCTAAAATTCAGAAAATTTTCAAAATGAAGATTCTCTTATTGCTGAAACAAAACAAAGGCAGAATTATCATAGTCCTAACAGAACATTAATTTGAAAAACTTGCTAGTCTATATTAGACGAAAAATACTTGGCAAGATCATAGGATCAAATTGATTATGAAACAAAATTTAAGCGGTGAAACCTGTTGCCAGCCTAGTGGTGTAAGGTGTGCATCAAAATAATCGTAAGACATGTAAGCATCATGGTTTTTTTCCCCTGCTACATTGTGAATACCCTGAGCGTGCCTCACCTACATGCAAAATTTTAACCATAAAATCCTCTGAAAATGAAAATCTCTACCATATTTGATGGAGAAAAAAAAATTTTTTTGGCACAAACCAGGTGAATAGTTTTACATCGGTGAAAGGGGTACAAACTTGTACCAATGGTGGATTCCATATTGTCTGCACTCGAATGTAATTGAAATTCAAGATTACAAACCAAAAGAACCAAAGTAAAGCATAAAGAGTCTGAACAAGTAGATCTCATCTAGGCCGCGGACAGATCAATGCAAATATAACAATCATTGATTCAAAAATCTAGCCTAACCAAAATCATCACATTTTATGATTCTAACACAAGCACCGAATGACGATAAATAAACAAGATGGGAGTCGCTATAAAGCACTCAATTCATATATCCACAAAAGAAAAAAAAGCGACTAGATAAGAAAGTTTGTACCTTGGAGAGATGAGAAACAAAGAACAGGGACCGGAATATGAAGAAGAGGAGGAAGAGGAGAAAGGTGAAATTTTAAATCAAGAGAAGCTCTGGAAGAAGAAGAAAAAGGCGTTAAGTTTTGAGGATCCGAAAAGGTTGAGGAAGATGAATAAAAATAATTCGAGAAGTAAATATTATCACGGCCTATATATAGAGAGAGAAAGACATCTAGATGATATATGTGAAATGAAAGTTTTGAAGTTTCTTTCTTGAATTCAGCCCCTGGGAAATCGTGAAGAGTTTCGCTTCCGGTTCCGCCTTTGTTGGCTTCAATGGTATCCTTCGGCTGGAATATGCCAAACTGTAGGCCACTAATTCATGTGTACAAGTGGGGGCCCGCCTAGTCACCGGGTTAGACCAGACAATTACGACCACTTGGCTACTTCTCTAATTTTTGCTTCTTGTTCTTAATATTTTACTTCCAACTTTCAAACACTGAAAAGGAAAACTGGAAAGACTGAGAGACCAGATGGCATTTACCTTGCTTTCTTTAGAACTCAAATATTTTATGCGATTTTATTTGGGGGTAATCTCTAAAGAGCACGGTTTATTATTAACATTTCTCTGCAAGGACGTTTAGTTTTGGTTGGCGACGTCTCTGGCCATGCCAGACCGTATTTGACGCCGTCCACCGGTCATGTCGGCCCAGGCCTGTCAAAGAGCAAGCTTTGCAGACTTGCTGACTGGAATAACAAAGCTTTCGTAAGCCGTATTTCCTTGGGCCTTTATCAAAGACAGGTCTCCTACACTAGCTGTCCAACCTGCAAGCCTTGGCATGACTCCTAAAATTGCTGGCCATAACAATGCAGGCCAAGAGTGGCCCCTATTGAATTCTGAGTCGGCGATTCCCACTTCATTTCAACTTTTACGAGCCTTTCACGAATCACGAATCAGGAATTTGAAATTTGAGTGGGTGTAGAATGAGATAGTGACTGGCAGCTCTCTTATATGCATTAATATCATCACCAATAAATCATAACAAACTGATATTATAAGAAGAATAATATAACCTAATGTTTAAGCTGACTGATTTATTGATTGCTAACGCAATCATGCTTAGGTTTATATTGAAAAAAAGTGATGTTCAAAATTTATCTGTTATTGGAAGGGTCAATTCATTGTTACTACCTACCATCTGCAGTCTCGTTTAGCAAGTTTTAACAAGTTACCATCAACAAGAAATCAAGAATGTCTTCTAGGCCCAAGCCCAAGCAAGATAAAGGTTGTCATTCAATTATGCAGCCTGAAATGCCTTACTCTGGGCCATAAAAAACAGTATTGCTAGATAATCCCAATATTATTAAAGCAACACCAGTCAAGCCCAGTACTCTTTTATTGAATGAATGTACATGGGCTTTTAGAAAAAGAAAAAGAGACTCGTGTATTGTGCTTTCTGCTTTTGGTGGTGGCTGTGCCTGAGGTGGTTTCTTGTTGTGCAATGAGCAGCCGTGATTTCTATCTTTTTTTTTTTTAATAATAATTCAGTGGTTTGTCTTCTTCGATCACTGTATGGGAGATATGATGTTTAAGATCTTCAATTAATAAACAACCTGAAGCAGGTAGCTGTAAAAGGTTGTATCTGTGTGCGCGCCTGTTGTTTTTGTGAGTCTCAGAGCTGGTTTATACAGTGATGAAGTCACACAAGTAACAATGCAATTGTTATTCATTAATAAATGATCCATCTGTCCTCCTGGAACTTCCCTGTAACTCAGGGACATGAACAGCGGTACATTGCACTCGAGAATGTAATTAATGCTTAACGTTGAAAGACCTTAATTTTCTACATTTTTCAATTAAACATACGCAACGGTGATGCTGTAAACTTTATCAGGCTCCCTTCCATCTTCACTCACTCTCCCTGAAAGCGAAATGGAAACAAAAACAAATCAAATTGAGGGTTGGTTAATTTTTAACTTTATTTTTAAAAACAACACCAGATATTCATTAAACACGGTTGAATGGTGCTTTCTTTCAGATTTCAACTAGCTTTTGTAATTTCTTCAATCCTGCTGCTGAAAAACAACTGTCCCTACCAATATTATTTATAGTTTTTAAGTTCGAGTTCGTGCATGGATAATGGAAAATCAAAGTCTTATAATTAGACGACGGAAAAACGAGAGACAAAACCAAATAATAGGAGAAGAAGTCAGCGTATTAATTGCAAGAAAAAATTCAAGTTCAAAGATTTGATTCGCCAATTTGCCACTATCAAGATTGGTTAAGTTGTTCTTAAAAATGTAATAGCTAGTTGAAAGATTTTATAGATCTTTATTGTCTTCTACTGGTAAACAAAATCCTCCAGCCTATAATTTCTTGTCAACTGTCAAGGGCAACTTGATGCTTTCCTACGGATTAGGAGAATCGAGAACGCCTCTCAGATACTCCAAGCAACAGCCAACAACACAGTCTTAAACACAAGAATCATCTGGCAAACCAAGTTGAACACGCCATGATTCATTAAAGTTCAAACGCTATCAAGTTTTTTGTCCGCAAGTTAATTTGGGTCAGCAGAATAAACAATTAACCATGCATATAATTTAATGCTTTCAACTTCTAAATATGAATCACATTCAATGATTTAGCTTATAATCTTAAATGATTTTCTAGGTCTATCTTTCGTATACAAACGTCCCTACCCTTATTGGACCGGAATTCAGTGATATCAAAACGTACAAATTATAAAAGCTGACGATGAATAAATATATATAACTAGAAGCCAAATGCTACCATTGATTTTTCCAACCTTCTATTAATTAATTTGGAAGACAGCTTTTTCAAACTCGTAGCAGCCAGTTGTTCAATCATTTTTTTGTCGTGACCAGCAAGAAATTGGATCATCGCCCTATTATTTCTTTCTCGAACTCTTGAATTTAAAAAGCAACTGGTGTTGCAACTAGCTATATATATTTATATGGTAGATCACTTTCCATTTGCGCCGATTTTAGTGGGTAATCTTGAAGAAACTACTAAGATTATAATTATGGAACAAAAAAATTCTGTTGTTGTATAATTGTAGAAGGACCAAGAAACAACATATCTTGAACATCATTATTTAATGGAGTTATAAAGATCACATTTCAGAATTTTAAACGTCATTGGATTCTCAATCTTCAAAAAGACAAACGTTGGATTAGATTGTAGTGTGACTACCAAACACGAAGTCGCTCAATTTTGTACAAATGTTCATGAGAAGATCCTTAAGATGTATTATAATTGGAATTTACAAATATGGTTGTTTGTGGTCTTTTATATTTGAGAAGACCATGACTGGTCTTCTCAGAATCTTAGGTTCTGGAAAAAATGTAATTATCTAAATATCCACCGAATTTCTAATAGGCTACTTAAATGGCCACTAGTACGTTGGTATTGGAAGATGATTTGGTTGTTTTGGCATGAAATAATTATCCAATGCTGGACTAAAGATATGTGTTCTATAAAATAATTGTACATATTTTGCTTCAATATAAAGTACAGCTTTATATATATCGAGTTGTGCAAAGAAAAACATCTCCGGGCTACCAAAATTATTAATTATAGCATTATGGCCAGATTATGGCTGTTGATTATCACGCGAGACACATGTAAAGTTTGGTACGCCATTGTTAAGCTTAAACAGATTGTAATCTATGCATACAATTAAGAACCCTTTTGCCATGAAAAAAAGAAAGCATAGATTTAACAGTCATTTATGAAAAATAAAAATTCTAATTAATTAATTGCTGTGAATTCCATATAACCATAGATGTAAACTCTGTAACACGGCAATTAGATGACCCCGCTCGTTATTTCAGCTCTTTAACTTGATAAGTATATGCATGAGAGGGGGAAAAAAGATATAAATTACTGCTCAAGTGGCAGGCCTGTTTCTGGTCAAACGAAACGTGAGTTTGTGTGTTAGTTTCTTTGTGAAACACACATGGATTTACTCTATATTCGGCTTCAAATTGTATATGATAGAATATGTGTTGTTCTTACCAAATTTTGTGTACTTATGTAGTCATCTATATAGATTTTTTTTTTTTTTCAATTAAAAATATTTCCAGATAAAACCTTCATGATTTCCTTCACTATGAATCCTTTCAACTTGTGATGGCAATAGCAAGTGGCTGTCATGCTTTTTATATTATTCACCATATATATTCCAGACCAGAAATTAATTAAAATCAAGCCATGTCTATTCAGGACGAGGTCTTTGTTATATACCCATATATGGTATCCGCATTTGGAGCCTAGAATGTTGCTTCAAATTCTACATCATACCCCCACTCTTATTAGCTAGATTCGACTTATTTCATATGTTGCATTTTTTCAGCATTGATCTGCCGACCCTGCCCCCACAAATAGAGATTTCTGAGCAAAATACAAAGCCTCACTAACTACCCTAGATTACAAGGAAGTACTCCAACGTAATTTGTGTGAAATGACAACTGAAAATGAGAGCACTTACATTCATTTAAATTTGTCACCAAGCACTATGCCAGACTGCCAGAAAAACAAAAATAAAACTCAGATCTTGTCGATGATGAATTCATCATTGTACTACGTTTTTTTTTTTTTCAACCTGAATGCCTAGACAGCCACAGGACATGTGTTGAAAATAATACACCGATTTGGTGAACCAATTTATATGACTGGGTTAATGTGATCAAGCTTCATACTGCAGAGTAAGATAAATTTTAACACATTCTTTGACTAGTGGTTGTGATTTGTGGGCTTGTCCTCGTTTTCTTTCTTGAAGAAAAGACTCGTGAAGGACATCCTTTTTAAGCCTCTCATAATGGTCACCTTTTTTCCTGCAACTAAAGACGTATATAAAATGCCAATACCAACTTGTAATTCCCGGCCTTTATGGAATAAGAAGAAGAAAAGAAGCACTTCTACTTTCTTTTTCTTTCTTTCTTTCTTAAAATAATGCTAAATCACTTCAATCAACACCCCCACACGCGAGCAAGCCATGTCAAAAAATGGAAAAAGGGGATCCAACCCAACAATAAATGCTGCTGTATGGATACCATATCACTTCACCTATTTGGCCCCTCTATTCTTGTTCTCGATGGCACAACCAAACAAAGCATTAGAAGACAAAATTAGAGATAGAGGATTTGAGTGAGACCTTCAAGCCCTAATAAGATATTGTGGGTATGAAAGAGAAACTGTGAAAGTAGGGTTTCCAAAACCGCCTTGTGTCGGGGTGGTAGGGAGAAACAGCCCGCGGTTTTCTCACACCACCATTAACCCTACTTCGCCTGTGTTTCTCGTGGTGGTTGTGCTGTGTCATTGTCATATGAAAAATATATTTTGTCAATTGTCTTTTATATCCTTCTCATCTGTCTTCTAAATTCAAAATTAAATTTACTTGCTATTCATCCATCTGTTTTTTTCACTAGTTAGATGCGTATAAGATCATACGTAAGAGAACAGTAAGTATTGATTAGTAAATACATTTATATATTAATATAAACCTAGAGGTAGCTACTATATATAACTTTAATATATATTAATTGGATATATTAAATATAAATTAGAGCCTTATTAATAACATAAACTGAACTGTCAATTTCATTAAGATTTTAATAATGTCGATTGATATAATGCAAATAGGTAAAATAAATAAATATATAGGTCTGAAATCTTAGCGCATCGATTGAAAGGATAGAGATAGCAATATAGTAGCTTAAATTGTGAAGATCATAAACAATATTTGCTGAAATGAGATAGATAAATAGATTTAAAATTCAGATCATTTCATAATTATATGGATTAAGATGGTGGTAGACATGTAATAATTAGTGTGTGTGTGTACATATATATATATATATAAGAAACATATGTGGCTTTGCTCACTCACGGAAATTGCCCAGAGAAGTTACCAAATTAGAGGTTCAAATATACATAAAGTTACCAAAAAAAATCTCTCTTTGTAATCACTCAAAAAAAGACAACAAAAAAAAAAAGTTCTTGCTTTGGGTGTTTTTTTGTGTTGAATAGATAAACTACAAGAGATATGTGCTTAAATTGTGATTTCAAGTGATAAATAAGTAAAACTATGTGTATATATAATAAACAAAAACTTTTTACAATCAATGACGTAATATTATTTTATCTTTATTCAAAAATTACTTAATCAAAAAATAACACGTTTTTATACTCATATTAGTACATATTATTTATACAGATAATATTACTGGTGGTGGATACACAGTGTATTGCATTGTTCACTTCTCATGTGAACAATTATCTTCGTTAAAATGCTTAGTGAAATTTGAAACATTTATTTATATGTATATACCGCACTTTCCTCCCTTTTTTGCCTTTCACAATCTGATCATCAACTTAGGTTATTATCAAGCAAAGCATTAAGCCTTATGTCCATACAGCAAGTTAAAACAATCAATCAATTGATAACAAATTATCTGATTTTCAAGATTTCAATCTCTAACCAAAAGTTTATGGCATCAGTGCTAGTATTGCAAGTGAAGATTAGAACCATGATATGCGAGTTAAACTAGGTAAGTGCTTCCTCTTTCACAGAGAAGAGGAAACTTGTTATCTGGATGCTTCCATGAAATGTAGGAAGGTATACACTGAAGACTAACAACTACTAATTAAGCTTAATTCTACTTAAAAAAAGTGTGTGTGTGTGTGTGTGTGTGTGTCTCTCTCTCTCTCTCTCTGTATATAAAGGGAAAGCGAAACTGAGAACTGGAGTTGAATTCTCTGTTTTGATTATAATATTGTGTAATTTGGATGAGTTGCTCGATTAGCACTGTTAATTAGTGGCTGCTGGCAAGTTCTAAGCGTATTTAATATTAACTTTGACACTGAAAAAGCTCTAGGAAAGCCTCGTAAACAGATAAGAAAGTCACATGCTGAAGAAGGGTCGCTAATGCATTATTCTCCTCGACGTACCTACTCTCCACCTCCACCAAAATGCCTTCCTTTTCTTGTTTTCTTTTGATCTTTCCTGTGTTTGTTTCTTGTGGAAGGTATGCCACCTCTCCAATCATAACTCACCATGTTTTTAGACTGAAGCTAAAGGAAACCAAAACATATTAATTAATCAATACATTGTTAATACTTCTCAGTAAGCGTCCTAATGGTACACTTATAAAACTGATTTTTATCCATGTGGAAGACTCACCAAATATAACTCTTTATTTATATAAAAAAAATTAGTAGTTTTCTTTTACTTATTACCTTTTATTGACATGTATCTAACTTTATGTCATTTAGCACAGTCTCATAATTGTTTAATGTAATTTTCTAGACGGTGTTATAAGTTTCAGTTGTATGATTATTACTAATTTGATAAATTATTTTTTAAAATTAAATGATCACCATCATTGTTCATGCTTAATCATTTTGTACATGAAATCGGCCCCAAATTGGCCGCCAGTAAACGATGGCAATCATATTATAGAACAAGAATGTTGAATTTCCGAGACCTTTATGTTTGGAATTTTCAGCAAATGATTTCGCTTTTAGAAATTTTCAAACTTTATGTTTGAAATTTGCATCAAATCATTGCCACCCTAGGATTTTGAGTACTTTTTCTTCTCTGTGTTTGATTTTACCTTAAACTGTAGCTAAGTTAAATTCAGGATCCTGAGCTCGATTTGCTGTTCATCATACGCTAGGACAATAGAGTGAACTCACGTGTCTAGAATTTTTCTATATTAAATTTGTTCTATACATGTGGCTCAGATTCTACCTAAGTAGGGCTTCAGTTTGCCGGTTTTGGGTTCACCCGAAATGCCCATCCTTGCCAGCCAGTCTAGATAATTATGAGTTTGTCAATCGTATGCTTTAATCCAATACAAAATTTATTCTTTTCTGTACAAAATCTAAGCTTACAAAATGTGGCCGACATGCATATCATGGATAAGTGGATAAATGTTGATTATCCCATGCAAATTATCTATTTATTGGTTTTATTCTTAGGACAAGATAATACTTTTCTCTAAGACAAATTTGACAGAAGAGGTGTGGTCTGTGGTCATTCCCAATTAATACAACATGAAAGTCATGAATTATGAACTGAGGAGTCAATCTGTAGTCCGATTTCTACGGGGCTGCATGTAGCCACTCACCGCCATCAAATTTCAGTTTTATTATTTCTATTGGCGACAGCATTTTGTCTCTTCGGAAAGTTAACAAAGTGTAGCAGGGCAATTGGTAATAGAATATAGAAAAGCCTAGAAATTGCGTGCAGTATTATCCCCATGCAACCATGAACAGTATTTGCATATTCATGTTAGAGCAAAGAACAAGTACATAAGCCAAGTTAGATTAATAAGAAAACAGTACCACTAGTAAATTAAATTGAAGCCAGAATTGGACAGATGCGTAGTTGAAAGTTTAGTAAAGGACAACAAAAGAGGGCCACTGACTCGGTTGAAATCGTGAAGTGGCAAGCCAAATCCTAGAGGCAGAGAGATAGGGGACCAACTCATTAAAGTTTTAATGGTTAATGGCAAAAAAAATATTGCAGAGAGCTTGAGCATATAAAGAACCTGGCAGGGACTGCGATGCTAGCACGATTGTTTTTCGCTTCAGGCTGATGCGTGGGTCAAAATTTTCAGAGTAGACAACAAATAAATATTTATTTTCATACATAATTCTTAAAAAAAAAAAAAAAAAAAACAGATTCCATTTAAATCTAATCAAGGCACCAATTAATTAATTAAATTAATTAACAACCTTTCATTGGTGTACCTATATATTCTTGCACTAGGTGCAACTTCATCTTCAGGGATTTTAGTGAGAGAAGTTATGGAGTTTAGTGAGCATGGTTTCTTTGAGGAATTATTGTCTCTAAGAAGAGACATTTGGGAGACCATCCCTACAGATATGGATGGACTCTTCTCTAGCAATTGGAGTAGTTATGGTTGCTATGATCAAAACCCAGCTCCCATTCTTCCAAATTCTTATTATCAAGCTTTTTCTGCGCCACTTGAGCAAGATTTCAACTACAACTTCAATGAAGTCTATTGTCCATTTGGTGATGAATTGTCAGCACCACAGCTTACTGATTCATCGATTAACACACTTGATACGCCACCATTTCCAATTCAAGAAGAGTTTCCGTTGTCCATGATGGACGATGAAGAACCTAATAATCTGGTTGTGGAAAATTTCCAAAATCTCGAGATGCAACCTTCTTCTTGCAAAGTTGAGCCAATTCATGAGTCTCCTGAAATCCCAGTTTTCAAAATGGGAACTTGTCTTGAACGAAAGAATAGGAGTAAGAAGTTGGGGGGGCAGCCATCAAAAAATCTGATGGCCGAGAGAAGGCGAAGGAAGCGCTTGAATGACCGCCTTTCAATGCTGAGATCGATAGTTCCTAAAATAAGCAAGGTTCTTGGATCAACTCTATTGCTGCTTAGATTTCAGATTAATCAAAGTTATGTATGTGTAAAGTTTATTTGATTATCCTTTTGGTCTTTTGATAGATGGACAGGACATCTATACTTGGAGATACCATAGACTACATGAAAGAGCTCATTGAGAAAATCAACAACTTGCAACAAGAAATTGAAGCAGATTCAAGTCATATGGAGGCGGTGGGCATTTGTAAGGATGTAAAGCCAAATGAAAGTTCAGTGAGAAATGCACCAAAGGTATGGAGAAATACTATTAAGTAAGAACTTCAACTGAGACAGACTGAAGTTACTAGAAAAAAACAAACTTTTCTAAATTTGCACGCTCTACATGTTATGTGCTGCAGTTTAGCGTGGAAAGAAGAAATATGGATACCAGAATCGAGGTTTGCTGTGCAGGGAAGCCAGGCTTGTTGTTATCAACGGTAACAACCCTGGAAGCATTAGGCCTTGAGATTGAACAATGTGTTATCAGCTGCTTTAATGACTTTTCAGTCCAAGCTTCCTGCTCTGAGGTACAATTTCAAACCTTAATTTGTTCTATATTGATAGCAATTTTATATAATCTGTAGAGAGAAGAGAAATGTTTAATTTATATAATTATTGTGATGCTTGTAGGAAACCGAGCATAGAATGCTAAAAAGCTCTGAGGACATAAAGCAGGCATTATTTAGAACTGCAGGTTATGGAGGGAGATGTCTGTAGGAATAAAGAGAGTAGGAAAGAGCAACCTTATGGTGAAATTTTCAGTGACAGGTTCCCTGGTCTCTGTAATTTCATTGAGCTTTTAAACTGGAAAGGTCGTAATGATTTTTTCTTTTTTCGGTTTAGTAAGTGACTTGTACTTCTCAAAGCAATGTAATATCTATTCTGATCGGAGATGTTCATCAATGCATAACTGCTTTAATTGATCTCCAACATTCCAGGTGGAAAATAGTTCAATAACAACTTTCAACAAATTAGATGTTTAGGGAATGTTTTCCGGATTACTCGGGATAATTAAGCTCATCTAACATGTATGAACTTGACCCTTTAATCCATCAAAGACTGTAGAACATCTGGATACTTGGGCCAAACGAATAACTTCTCCATAACAAACATGTCCATGGAGACAAGTTGGAGCGCATTATTTTGGCAAGGAATCAAAAACTTTACATGGCCAAACGCATACTCCTGCATAAAATATAAAGCTGTAGTAACCACGAAGTTCATTGATGTACTATAGCACACAAACATACGAATAAAACAAAAGCAATCGACTGATATTTTATATAGAGTTACTGTGTTTTGATCAAATTGTTAAATCAGTCTGTTTTGTCTTTCACTGCTTTTGATCGCTTGGCATTGACATACTACTGAACTTACTTTGCTATCATCCCAGAGAAACTTTTGATATGACTCAAGAAAGGGAATAACTTTTGGGAAAACAACAAAATATACATCAGGGATTCATAAAGCTCCCAACACCACGAAGAAGCTGAGACATTTCCACACAGTTGCCAGGAAGATGCTCGTTGTACGGTTAGTTCTTAACCTGCTCAACGTTTCCTTTAGAGGAGACCAATTGACAGAAATGAAAGTTCGTTTAGGTCGGTTGTTTTAGAAAGTTAATATCTGAATTTGTTACCGATAGTCTGTAACCCTTTTCTTGAATCTAAGTGTGAAGGATTTCTAAGGGGAAAAAAAGGAAGAAAGCACCTCACACAGATCAACACCAGATATCTCTTATATAACTAGGATCAGCTCTATTTTATTCTAAGTTTAACCATAAGGGCTTTCGAAACCAGCAATCTTCCCATTTGTATCCCTCCACTTCTGATCGCCTCTGGGGTATACTTCTGTGTATTCACTCCGTCAAATCATTCTTCTAATGTCATTAATCGTAAAAATAAGTTCTCAAACAATGAATCAAAACATGTTAAACAACCTTCTATATCCAATTCCCTCTTTTTACTTGACCCTTTTAACCATAACAAATATCCAAGTTCATCAACTTCGTTACTGTAATCTATTGTGTATAAGTTGGAAACACTGAAGTACGTTAAATTGAGAAGGAATCTCAACCTCTAAAAGTGGCTTTATCTATTCATTTAAAAGTTCTATGTTCTGTATCCTCAGTTCTTGTTACTGACTGTATACCCTCTTTCCGTAGTATTTTAGTAAAATTTTAAAACAGAGACTTCGAGAAAAACAAAAACCCAAAAACTACAAACTGATCCCGGGATTATTATTTAATTGTCCCTCCGTAAAAGGGTACCGATATTCAAGGCAAGTAACTTCTGGATCAATGATATCTGCTAGCAATGGAGCTCTCAGCGGACACCTGAATGGGCCGAACCATAGTATCGGAAAGTCTGCGTCTCGTCATTTTCTTTGAAGTCCATAAAAATTGTGATTGATAAGACTCCTCTCTCATGTAACTTCTCCTTCCAACTCCCAGATTGTGACAATAGCCCAATTCACATCAGCTCAGTCCAATCACTTGGATAGATCTACGTAAATTGAATACTAGAATGAACAATTAAAAACTGAATTGATGGGTGATTTCCGTTTTGGATCGCTTAGCACTGGGATTCTTTATTAACTATTTCTTTTTGTTCTTAAATATGAGTATTTTTGTAAAACTACTTGTAACAGAAGTAGATAGCTGTAAAAAGTTAAGAATTTTGACTGCAGATAACTGCACCCAAAATATAAACGAACAAACAATGAAATCGACGACAACAGCTAAGAAATATGAGTTGTCCAGAAGTCGTTCAGCCCACATAAAGGGCATATGGATTTTAACTCACCGAACCATTAACACCAAAGGTTTATTACTCTAAGCCATTGGAGCTTAATAGATGAAAGAGTATTTATAATAATGGACATAAGCAAGACATGCACCACCAGTTATTACTTTTCAACTTGGGAAATAAGTATGTTGTGTAAAAGGATTCCTTGTAGATCAAACTTAGGATATTAACAATATAAATGTGATTGATCAATACAGAATGACTAAGTATATAAATTGAACATAATGATCAGTTATAATATCTATATGTTAGTTTATATTATAATATAAGCAAAAAAAATTTCTATCTAAAGGGTGAAAAAAATAACTCTTAAAATTTTAGATTATTTCACACGATTTTCTTAACATGCAACGACATTTTTTTAATATCATTGGATCGTATTTTATAATGTTTCAATTTATAATTGAAAAGCAGTCAATTCATATCAAATTGATAGCACATGATTTTCCATTTACTATAACAATAGAATTCTAACATCCAACTACATAAACTACATGATTAGGCATAGGTTTAAAGGACATTTTATAAACGATTATAAATAAAGGATAGAGAAAGTAAGCCTCAACTTAATTGCATTGAGAAGAAATAGCTTGAGCAGAATTTGTTTAATACTGTGGATCTGTGAGAAAAGAACCTGGGGGTACAACTGTATCTAGACATATTATAATTAAAGCAGCTAAAGGACTTTCCACATGGCAACACATTTTCATTACTTCTAGTAGGTATGAAATCATGATGTTTTCCACTACTTTTGAAATTGGAATCAGAAGAAGCCGAGTCGATAGATAATTGAGAATTGAAAATACCAGGCTCTGATATGATTTCTGCGATCAATTCATTTAATTGAAAACTTGATGTTACATATTCACGTAACTTCTCCTAATGCATTTATCAGTTGTATAGAAGTCCTATACAGACCGCACCATCTCTAACGTTGAAAACCTTTTTCCCATAACATCAAATATATGTTCAACCTGACTAGGCCACCTTATCGTACAATTTCAACACCCATTTCATATTTCTATCAGCTCTATACACACACACACACACACACACACACACACACACATAGCAGCAAGAAATATTTATGAGAAAGATAAGGTGTCTGGGCTTAATATATTTTCAGAAAGTATAAAGGATGAGTACACGGAAGCAATATCGAGAAGGCAACGATATTATATTTGATCTTTCCAAAATAACAAAATTTAAATTCTGGATCCTTAGCTGGTAGCCATATATTTTTAATTTGTCACACAAATTTTGTGCGGATCCCACATCAGATTTACAATTAGGTTTTGAAGTTCTGCAAAGAACTTTATAAGCACCAGTGCTTAACACCATAATTATGGAATTAGAAGAATTAATAGTTGAAAGGTGACAAGTACTAATTGAGAAGTGCATAAGTAAAAGTCACTACTCGTGTTATACACCAACAATTTGCCAATAAATGTCCACTGTCATACCAAGTCCCAAGTAAACCTTTTTAAAATGTCTGGTGTAGTGTGAAACGGAGTAAAATATTCTCAACTTAAAAGGTTTGGAGGATCATCACATCGAACAATTTACAGTCACAGTACCGGATCCGTTTTGAAATCACGCTATTATGTGAGAAATGAATGCATGAGGCATGCGGGTTTTTTTTTAATCTAAAACTCTCTCTCTCTCGTCTGAATCTTCTGGAGTTGTAGGCGCCCTCGAATTGCTTGACCGCTCATCAGTTGTTCTAATTAACAGTCTTCCAAAATCTTTAAGCTATAACATTTTTCTTTGGAGTCACTAACTTTAGTTTCTACGCCTTTGATTATAAAAGATATATGTTGTACACAATTTTAGGTTGTAAATCAACTGAAAAGCTTTTTGACAGTTTGTCGTTAACGTTATTTCTGCCACTTCTATGAGGTTTAGTTGTTGCTCTCTTAACCTGGCAAGAGGCTCTTGACACAAACCAAAAAATAAAAATAAAAAAACGGTGGAGATATGTCTGAAAGCAATAAAGATGCCGCTATCAAGCTTTTCGGGTTCAGGGTTTTGCTTTTTCACCAGGTAAAAGAGCGCTCCACCATGTCTAATTCTCTCTCTATCACGACCTAATTTCCAAGGGTTTTGTTTAAGAAGTTCTATACATTACTTTCCGGTTGTTCTTCAATGAAACATTTGATAGCAAAAACAAGCCTAAAGTCTGCTTGTATTGATGCCAGTGGATGAGACTCCAGAGTTGGTGGCTCTGGCATGTCCATGTAAGCTTCCTATTATGGATAAGCTTGCGGTAACGGTGCTCAATAAGACTCCAACTTAGCTTGAGTATAGTGTATATATGTAATTAATTTTCAATGAAATGGTATAAAGAACGTCCCACAAAATCACTTGTAAATTCTCAATGTCAACTCAGCTTAAATCTTGAGTTGAAGATGGTTCATATCTCGCGTATACTATAGCTAATTATCTACCAAGTAATAGAAGTTGGTTGGAATTGCTCTAAAATTTTGTTAAAACCTACAATTTTTCGTTCTTTTTTAAGCTTAAAATATTTATTTATCTATGATAATATGGTCAATTGGCTTAACCTAGTAACATAACTATGTAAAAATTGTATGAAATTAACAAAGCAATAAAATTATAAAAGAGTGAGTTTTTTAAGAGGTTTGATTGACTGAACAAAACCTATATTTATTGTATTATTATTATACTTTTACAATATCTGGAAATATCTACAAAGAATGATTGTAAAAAATTATCAAAAGAGGTGTGAAAAAAATTTAAACAATTTCTTTTGTTTTGGTAATGAAATAACAAAATATCCTAGAGTAAAAGCTAAAAGATCTAAAAATCATTCCTTATGTTTTTCTTTTGGTTTATGTACTTGGAAAGAGATGATGTTGTTATCATCTTAGGGCACATAATGTTTGGAGGTTTCACTAAGCTAACAGGCCATTTAATTGAGAAAATATTTGTAAAATTAATATTATTACATATTTAATACGATACGTTTTGATTTATTAACTTAATCACTTTATATTTAATATGTTGTTAGAATGGTACATCTCGTTTGTATTAAATGTGACACAACTAATTTGATTTATAAAATAATAATTGTAATCAATTGTATATTTCAGCAATTTGAATACCTTATTCAATGGCAAAACATATGATTATTATCAAATTACTTGAGCATTTTCTTACTTAGAGAGAACTGTTCCTTCGTACTGCTAAATAAAGGATGAGGATTTGTGTATCCACATTCTTCGAATATATGCTTCCTAAACAATATAAATTGAGCTTTTGATATGAGTTATCTACACATTTATAAAAATGTGTTATATTATTGAGTTGTCAGATACATCAATTACCTACTTGATAATTAATGTTGTCTAAAATGTAATTATTAAATGATAAATTCTATCTGAATAATAGTTTACTCATCATCTGCTTCTATTAATAAACATTTTTAGTGGAAAAGGTAAGAAGGTCATTATATATTTCCCTTTATTTTATAGTTTGAAGATTGAAGATACTGCTTGAGTATGCCTTGATCCTTTGTATCTCCCCATAGTCGTGAGCAAAGGTTAAAAAAGATGATTCACTCCCTTTGCTATCAAAAACATTTTGTGCACGCAAGCACTTGAGGATGAGTTTGTGATTAAGCAGATTGATCAAGAAGAATAAAAAGATATGCTTCCAAGATCAAGTGACAAAGTGTTTGAGAAGTTGAATCCATAAAATTCATGTTCAAAACCTTGTTGGGTGTCTTCAAATTTTCTACACATGGCAAATTGACATTATGGGTTCTTTTGCTTTTGTGCTAAACATCAGTTTTCAAAGTAAAAGTGATGCTGATGCGGATGGTGATTCCACCTAAAGAACCCACTTCTCAAATTCCATCAACAACGAATTGACAATATCCCATCATCGTCTGCAAGAAAACTTTTTGCATTTGACAATTAGGTGAAGTAACCAAAAGCAAATTTTCACGTGTCTTTCCACCATTCTACACTTGCCACCTTAAGAAAACCAATTACTTAACCTGTAAATAATGAATCATTTAAAACAACAGAAACTATGTTTCCTCTTCCTTGAGGTTCAAGTAACAAATATATGATAAAAAGATATTAATAAAATAAAAAATAAATTAAACAATCTTCAAATTGCATTACAGGGGGATATAAATAATGAGAAGTCAAAATTTTCAACAAAAGACAAATCAATTAGTCAATAAGAACTATATTTGTATAACAATCTAACAAATTAAAAAAGGATGATGATGTTCAAAAGAACAAAGAGAGAAATAAAAAATTGGTAGAATGTGTCGGTGATATAGATGGTGAGAAGTAAAGACCTGCCATAGGGAAATTATAAAATAATAATAGTAAGACAAAAAAACATTGTTTATCCACAAAGTGAAAGATGGGGTGAAAAATAAACTTTTCAAATTTGAAAAACAAAATTTTCGTTTCATCAAAATTGGAGTGGGAAAAATTAATTGAAATTACCGAAATTAGATTCCATGGACACATAAGAAAAAAAAAAAAACAAGACTCATATAACAGCAATTAAAAAGCTTGTGCTTATAGGTGGTAAAGAAGTCCCTCAAAACCAAATCGTCCGAGTCTTTAGATCAAATTAAGTATAGCAATTAGGTTTGTCTGGTCAGCTCCAGTTTTTAGATTATTTTTCTAATCTGCACCTTTGCTAGCTTTGGCCCTTAGTCTTGTTACTTTTGTATATTTTAGCCCTCATAAAAGGCCTAGCTAGCTAGCTAGCTTCTGCCCTCCCACGTCACTGGTCCAAAATGGAAAAAGGCTAATGCCCCTTTCATTCAACTTATATATAATAAATAAAAATTAAATCAAATTGAACCTAAGGCAAAAAAAATTAGCTAGGCCATGCTGCCAACAAACAGAAAGGAAATTACATTTTCCCAGTTAAGTTTGACCTAAAAGTATTTTTTATCTAATATTAAATTTTTTAAAAAATTAACATGATAAAGATAAAATAATAATTTGATATCTAAATATTTATAAAAAATAAAAATATCCTTTTAAAAATAACCTAAAATTTTAAAATATGATAATTTAATTTCTTTTAAATTTTAAAAATTTATGATATAAATTCTTATAATCGGTTAAAACTCTAATCATGACTAGTGTCATTAGCTCAACATTATCACAATTCATCTGTAAATTTTAAATACTATCACAACTCATATAATTATAATTTGAGATCACGTCGATGACTTATGTTAAAAAAGTCACCACTGAAATTATTTTATCAACCATTCAATCAATTTAAGTCATTAATGTAATCTTATAACACAATCAGAGAAAGTAAAGAAAGGGAGGCCAATAGAGATTAAAAAATATGATAATACAAAAGATACGATCAATTAAAGCGTTGGGAGTCTGATGGGTTGTCAGATAACAGGAAAATGAACCAAAAAAGAAGGGGCAAAGATGAATGAATATATATATATATATATATATATATATATGATTTTTGTATAAATTTGATATTTAAAAGGTTTTCTCCTAATTTTTGTAAATATAAAGTAATATTGTAATCATAATAAAAATAAAATAATTAAAAATAATATAATAATTTAATTTTATAATAGTATTTTATAATTTTTTCATGATAAAACATTATTTATATCATCACAATGAAAAGATATTCTTAAATCAATTGGTTGAGAAAATAAATTTACTAAATAGGAAAAGAGCGAAATAAGTAAGAAATTGAAGGACGAAGAAATTGAGGAATGTCAAAGTTGTTAAAGATACAGTATCTTAAGAATTATAGCTATCGTTGTCTCTGACCGGTAGACTGCAGCTTTCACGGCTTAATAATTCGCCCGTGTGCATCTGTGAACCAGCTTCTGACACAGACTCTGATTCACAATTCACTACCTTGTCCTTGATCAGGCTACGGTACGTCATATTGGAGACAATTTTGGTTTTTAGAACGTGGTGTGCTCAGAATTATTGAAATAAACCATCACGTAGACTCTGAAACTTGCCGTGCGATGCTTAGTCAAACTTGTGCCAATAGGCTAAAGCCTATTTCCAATTAAAAAGGCCACAACACTTGAACACAATGCCCTGTAATCTGGCCCACTGTTTGACTGTCTGATGAAACTATGTGCGGGAGGGATTTACATTTTTTGGTCCAAGATTTGACCTTGAAAGCACTTTTACCGAACAAATAGATAGAGCACGTTTTACTCTAAAATTTAACTCAATTAATAAAAAAAATTAAAAGACTTGATCCCAGCCGAATTTTTTGTCCTTCAATTTTTTTAAAGTTAAACATAATAATTAAATTTAATTATAAATTATTAAATCTTAATAGTTATAAAAATAGTTTTATTTTTTTTTGACAAAAACTAAAAATAATAAAATAAATTTTATAAAAATATTAAACATTAAAAATAAAATAAAATAAATTTTAAAATTAATAAAAATAGAAAAATTTTGAAAAAAACAATTATCACTGTCAACGATGCTATCAATAACAATAGCCATTTTTTACAAGTTTTTTTTAGATTTTTATAATTTTTTAATATTTTGTTAAATATATAAAAAAATGTTTATTATTTTAATTTTTAATATTTTTTATTAAATTATAAATTTTTTAATAATATTTTATATTTCATTATAATTTATTATTTGTTATTGAAGATATTTTTGTTATTTTCTGAAAAAAAGTTAACAAAATTAGGTGTAAAATGTTTTCGATGCGATGTTTGACTTTCTAGAAGTTAAAGGTGGGACTTTATAAGTAAAGGAAATCTTGGATGGGATTAAGTCTTTTGGCCTTAAAATATGTATATATATATATACACTATTAAAGAATTAAATTATTATAATACATCTAATTATTTTACTTAATAAAATTTTTTTAATAAAATTTTTATAATACCTCAAATTAACAAAATTTTAAAACAGTCTTCTGTATATCAAAATTTCATCAACAGTCTCTTCCTTCTTTGACACTTTCACTCTCTTCTTTCTTACAAATTATGTCGATTCTATTTGTTAGGTTTTGTTTGGAAAGGTGATAATTGTGATAGGTTAATTTTTCAAACTTGAATTATAGAAATTAAATTACATGCTTTTAAACATATAAAAGAATTAAACTGTCATGTCTGAGGTTATGAGTGGGGGTTGTGATAGCTATAATTTTCAAATTTAAGCTGCAGGTTTCAAAACTTTAAAAGGGTCAAACTGTCATTTTCAAGTTTTTGATGGGTTTGAGTAGTTAGGTGGCAATTTTAGTGGCTAAGCTTGGATGAGAGACAGTTCTAATGGTTATGATTTCCAAACTTGAATTACTAAAATGGAATTTCAAATTTTATTTCTATAAAATTGAAAAGTTGTGTTTTAAGATTTTTGCATGGTAAAACTACTATTTTTTTTTCTTTTGTGGTGTTAATTTTTGTTTTTATAGGAATTAGATTTTAGCTAAATATATTTAGTGAGTGAAGGGTTTTAAGGTTAAATTTTGGATGAAAAAAAGTGAAACACTCAAACTACATGCTTAATATCCATCTCCATAACTTTAAACCTTTGTTATAGTTGAAAATATGATCGATTTCCGAGACAATATCCCATTATATATGTTTTGAAAAATATTTTTTGGATTTAATTTTTTAATTCTGTAAAATACGAATTTAGTAAATTGTATGCCCATAAGAGATTCTTTAACTTAAATTGATTTAAATTATAATTAATGTAATCTAATATTAATTATTTTTATGATTCAAATTGTCTCACACTTTTATATCTGGATTTTATACCTATGTTTTTTGGGTATTAAGAGAGAAACGAGAGGAAAATTGATTGTTTGCATGTGACAATTTTCGACATATATATATACACACACCCCCACCCGATTAACCATAAACTCTTTTAACCACCAAATATTATCATAGACAATTATTATCACAAAAGCCGAATCGACTTATTATGAGTGGACCCAAAACCTAATAATATTAATTAAATATCATTACCAAACAACTTTAGTTTTGTTCATAATTCACCCGTGTGTATTATTTTGGCACTCTCACATGACAACATCCATCATTTCAACGTTACAATGACTTGCTTTTTTAACCTTTCTGCTATTCACGTCCATGTCTATAGAAGGACTGACTATGGGCCTGGGCACGGGCCCGTTGATTCAAAAGTGGCCCAAATTAAAATCGAACGATGACATGTACTGACGTATGAAAAATAACGGAAGAAAATTTGATGATGAAAATGGGAATTATGTATATGATGGTAAATGACTACATCAACATGTATGCAAATGCAATGCATGGATTGGAAAGCCAAAGCGTGCGACGGTGGTGGTAGTTAATGATGGTTAATAAATCTCCACCCTTGCTTAAAATAAATCACATAAATATTGCAATTAAAATCTCACCCACACACACGATCAACGCGCGTGCATCAAAATTTCTTGCCGCCATGATTACTCCTTTTATAAAATTGGGACCCAGCCTCCCCTATTTTCAAGAGGTGGGAAATGATAAGAAATCGGATATCAACGGTGGAAAATCAAAATAAAATCCTATCTTAATGTACCTATATACGGTATAATTTGTTTAAAAGTAGCAAGTGAGGGGGAAGTGGAATACAAGAAGTAGTGGGTCGCGTGAGAAAAGGTGATAGTGAAGGAAGTTATATGTCGCGCTCTGTAGCCGGCAATCCAAAATTAAAAGCCGCTTTCTTGTCCCCCAACGCATCATATCTCTTCACTCTGTTTTTCTTTGTCTCCTCTCAACCCCACCCCATACTTAATGCGCTTTCTACGTAGCTTACACTCCATCTTCTCTCTCCCCTAATTATTTCTCTCCTCTTTTCTTTTCTTTTCTTTTTTTCAAATAAATAATAAAAACTTTTTTATTATGTATCAAATAATGTTATGTTACTATTTGGACGAAAAACATGCGTGTGAAGTTACTAAAATGCCCTTTAAGTGGAGGTAGTGGAACCCATTAGGACCTACAGACCATGTGAATGCTGTTGGTGGGATCCATAGGAGGCAGATTCATGTGAGTGGAGGGTGTTTAGGGGATTGAAATTGAGACCATATGCAAGAAAGATTGGGGCAATGGAGGAAGGAATCTTATTGTTAAAATAAAAGAGTAATGAGTGGAGTAGTTGAATTTGTTATATTTGGCTAAACAAGTCTTGTACTGGATAATTATTATGATTCTCTCTTTCTTGGCCTGTGTCTTCGAATTTGTTTATCAAAAATAATTAAAATTAAGAGACGGGGTGGGATCATGATTATGTGGGAAATATATGATAATGTATTTTTGTAATTAAGTCAAACTTAAAACCAGTCTAATTACGGGTTAAATGCATGGGACATCACATCTCACGAATCTTATCAACTTATCTCAGGAAAAGGACATTTCAAGGGTTGTGATTTGGACACGTCCTTTTTTAATGGATGGGATTGGGATATTTAGTGCAAAGACAATTTTGCCATCTTCAATTTTTTTTTTTAATTTAAATTTCAAGTATGTGTTTTTTCTAATTATGTGATTTGTCCGTTACACATACATTTCACATGAATTGAATTATACGTAACCAAGTAGGGTTTATCTAAACGACATGGAAACTGAAAAGTTAAAGCACTAATCTCAATCATACGACATTTTATTTGGGACAATATCAAATACCGTTTTTCGGCAAACTTTCTGATGATCCAACGGCCTGCATTTCATTTTTTTTTTTTTGTTCGGCGGATTATTTAAAAAAAAAAAAAAGAAGAAAAGTAAGAGTATTCTTATAAGAAAAAAACACGTATTTTTTTGAAGGGGTATATTTTAATGCATAGAGTTTCACATCCAACAGCAAATAAGCTTTTCTTACTCTCTGCCAAATGGAGGGTCCTTAGCTTCTAAAGCACACACACACTCTCTTTCTCTCTCTCTTTCTCAACTTTCTCTTCTCTGCTACATCGTCATCGATTCTATTCTTCTTCTTCTTCCACGACTTGTTCTTCAGCAACTGATCCTTAAGATTTAACCAGGTAAAGGTTTTTTACTTTACTCCCTGGGTGGTTTGCGTTAATTATTATTATTATTATTATTATTTGGTGATTCTCTTGTTGCTTGTTTCTTGTTTCGTCACTTCATGCTTTGTGTTGCTTGGGGAAAACATAATAGAAATAAAATGTTAGATGTTGGGGTTATTGGCTTCCGTACGGTGAGTAAAAGGTTTAGTTCAGTTCAGCTTGACTGAACAATACGGCGGCATGAGTAAAGTTACGCTTCGTTGTCCTAATAATAATTTTGCCTTACTACGACTACACTTTTTTTTCAAAACTTTCTAGCTAGCGACCACATCTACATTTAGTACATGTTTTTCGTTGGTGGATATGCGTTTGTTGATGCACTTTTCATACAGTTATTTAATTTTAGCAATACTGGTTGTAATGGCTTTTGGTTGAATCCTGTTTGTTGTCTTAAAGGCTGTTGATTCTTTATTAATTATTTCGTAGTTTCATTTTGGGTTTGTTATGAGTATTTGTGCAAAGATTTGATTAGGCAAAGGGATTTGGATCTCGTGAATTGTAAGCGCTAAGCACGTATGCTGCTTAACTTTTTTCGTACGCCATTTTAAGCTGCTGTTTGACTTGAAAAGGTTCACAGTCTGCATTTGTATTAATATCTTGTGATTTTCGTATTTTATTTTGGTACAATTACTGTAAACTGAATCATCAGCGATCTAAAATTAAATACTATCTTTTATCCTTTATAAAAGCAGAAATTTATTTTTTTTGCAAATTTTTTATGGTTAAAACAAAGTAGAAATAGTAAAAGTTTTAACTTAGGATATACTGCAGCTACTGTTTGAGTCCGTGGTACTATTAACGTTGTACCATATTATCACTTTTGACCTTGTTGCTTTTAGATATTCTCTTTGGAACAACAGAAAGCATAATTTGTGATCTACGGAATGTTTTAGTATATTTAATGTATGTTGAATTGTTTGCTTCACAAGGAAAGCCAGCTGTTATTGAATTTTATTGCTCTTTGATTCAAGTCTTTTCCATCAACAAAAAGAGGAAAGGAATGTGTTTCTCTTTATTTTCTGTCGTTCAATTTAAGTTCTTTTTTCTTTTGGATATAACTTCCTTGGTTATGCAACTGTTAGGGTGATCCAAGGAAAGTTTTAGTATATTTAATGTATGTTGAATTGTTTGCTTCATAAGGATAGCCAGCTGTTATTAAATTTTATTTCTCTTAGATTCAAGTCTTTTCCATTACCAAAAAGAGGAAAGGAACGTGTTTCTCTTTATTTCTGTTTCGTTTTATTTAAGTTCCTTTTTCTTTTGGATTTAACTTCCTTAGTTATGCAACTGTGTAGGGTGATTTTTGGTGGGTTTTTGTTTCCTGAATTTCGCTGTTATTCTTAGATTAAACAGGGAAAGTTAGGGTGTTTCTGGTTTAAAATTTTGATGTCTCCACCACTGCTTGGTGTGGGGGAGGAAGGAGGTCCTGGAAATGTCAATTTACTACCTTCTTCAGCCTCATTGGAAAGCATATGCCAGAATGGCTCAGAATTGAAAGAGCGGAATTACATGGGATTGTCAGACTGTTCTTCAGTGGACAGCTCAATGGTCTCCAGTGTCTCTGATGAGAGCAAAACGAGGATGAATCTGAAGGCCACAGAACTGAGGCTTGGACTTCCGGGGTCTCAGTCTCCAGAGAGAGATCCAGAACTTTGTCTATTAAGTTCTACACAACTTGATGAGAAGCCTCTTTTCCCTTTGCATCCTACAAACGATAGTCACTATCCATCACAGAAGAATGTTGTTTCCGGTAACAAAAGAGGATTCTCAGATGCTATGGATGGGTTCTCAGAGGTAAAGAATAGTTTCAGGAAGGGATTGAAAGTTTTTCCTTGTGATTTCTGACTTAAGAATTGTTAAATCTGTGGTGCAGGGGAAATATCTTTCTAATTCTGAGCTGCTGTCACCGAGGCCTGCTCCAAATTTGGGACTAAAGCCAGGATCTATGCTTGAGAACCTTGGGGCTCAACCAGCCAAGGCAAAAGAGGTAGCAACCCATAAAGCTGTGCAGGAAAGACCCCATGTTGCCAGTGAAACTAGAATAAATCAGAATGGCTCAACAAACAACAATAGCATTGCACCTGCTCCCAAGTAATTGTAAACTAAGATTTTGTGATTAGTTGGGGCTTAATTTTTATGTAATAACAATCTGCAATCTTATTTCTTTGGCAGGGCACAAGTTGTGGGTTGGCCTCCAATTAGATCGTTTAGGAAGAACTCATTGGCTACCCCTTCGAAGAACACTGATGAAGTAGATGGGAAAGCAGGGCCTGGTGCTTTGTTTGTTAAAGTCAGCATGGATGGTGCTCCTTATTTGAGAAAAGTAGACTTGAAAAATTACTCAAAATACCAGGAATTGTCTTCTGCCCTTGAGAAGATGTTCAGTTGTTTTACCATTGGTGAGTTTTAGGAGACATTCCATCTTGATTAGACTTTGATAATAATATGGGTTAATGCATGCTAAGCGGATATTTCTGTCAAGATGCACATTCTGGTTTGCATGGATCCAGTTACTGCTGTTTTTGTTTGATGTTAGGCCAATATGGATCTCATGGAGCTCTTGGTAGGGAGATGCTGAATGAGAGCAAGCTGAAGGATCTACTGCACGGTTCAGAATACGTTCTTACGTACGAAGACAAAGATGGGGATTGGATGCTTGTGGGTGATGTCCCGTGGGAGTAAGTTCTAATTCCTTCAATATATTGCTTGTGCTTGATTTCTTCTTGCTGACTAATTGAATAATTCAACTTGCAATAGTCATAGATTGTATGTGAGATCTGTAGTTATTATGTTGGCTGCATTTAAGCAAAGGTGATATTGTAGTATGGTAGAGTTTTAAGTTTGATGGTACATGTGAAGTTGAAACTAGTGGCATATACTACCATATATAAGAATTGGAATGAATGAAACAAATGAGTATACCAAAAGTATATCAAGCTTGGCAGAGGATTATGCCCGGGTGATGCAGAAGTCTGAAATTTTGTACACCACACAACTGGCTATAATTTATAGGATGTTTTAGTTGTCTGTAAATTGTAAATGTGATATAAGAGCCTGCAAACCAAGGTTCAGAAAGATGAAAGCAGATCATTAATAGTTTTTTTACCCCTTGTTTAAGATGTGTAAAAGTTGTATTCATGGTGATTAAGAAACTTTGGCACTGAAAACTAGTTTTAAGAGCCTGCAAATCAAGTTTCAGGGAGATGAAAATAGATCATTAAATAGTTTTCTTTAGCCCTTGGTTAAGATGTGTGGCAAGTTGTATTCATGGTGATTAAGAAAATTCGGCACTCTCATAAGAGGTGTATATGGTGTAACAGTGATTGTGTGTGCTTGCAGTAACATAATTTTAACTGATCATCCACTAATTTTATAGCTGTTATTCAATGTAGACCACCAACCTGCCTCTGGAAGGAAGCACAAATATAACCATAGCTCCTATTATGTTAACCAAACCCAAGTTGCCTTGGATGTTATTTTGGACTTTATTATCTTGGAATAACTTTTTCCCCTACCTGTTGAATCTTGTACATGGATGCATATTTTGTATTTGTTACATTGATGTAACGCAGTTTGAGCTGGATCAGTGGAGACAGTAACTGTATTGCCAAGAAGCTATTGGTTTTGGACTTGTGATAAAACAGCTTTGACTTTTGGTGAAAAAGCTCTAATTAATATTCGATTGAGAGGCCATTCTAATTTATGCACCTTGTCTGTGGCCATGCATAATTTTATGCAAACTAATGGTTTTGAACTTATTATTATACATTGGTGGAATGATCTTTTCAGCTCACACTGTAGTCTGATTCAGTCTATGGATTTATATCAGGATGTTTATTGACTCATGCAAGAGACTGAGGATCATGAAGAGCTCTGATGCTATTGGCCTAGGTATGTATATTACAGTCATTATCCACTGAAAACACCTCATAAAGCTTTTGGAATATAAAAGCACCAAAAGTTAAATCTCCGTAGTAGAAATGTCCTCAACATGCATTATAAGCAAGATTATTAACTTTTCAATCATAACCCTTCTGGAAGATCATCACACTAAGGATGACATAATGAGATATCCCAACTTCATAAGTTGATTCAAAGGCATCACTTAAGTACCTTTTTATAATTTATTAAACATGTAGATTATCTAGGTTGACATTCAACTACTCTGAAAAGTAGAACTCACAGGTAAATGGAATTTTATTCCAATTATAATTGCTCCCTCTATCCATCTCAGAAGGAACATATTTTGCTTAAAATGCCTTCCCTCTTAGAATGACAACTGGTTGATGTGGTTGAATTTTGTACATGTATTGCATATGACTTTGTGTCTTTTAAATGTCAAGTTAGTGCAATTGTTGTTTTGAGTTTTTGAGTGGTGAGAATATAACATTTACCATTCTAGTTTTTTTATCAGATATGGGTCATTCTATTTCACATGTGAAATTCTAATCTGACTTCTTTGCAAGTATTTTTAAACATTTTATGGAAGGATTCTACAAGTATTGATATTAAATATTGATGTTCAATAGTGATAATATGCTATATCTCTATTGTCAAGTACTGAAGTGTCATTTATCATCCTACTGTGAGACCCAGGGTTATGCAATGCACAATCATCTGTTAATTTTATATATGCACCATATCATGTTATGTGATTCAATTGGTTGAGGTCATTTTTTCATGGATATTTTGTGTAGCACCGAGGGCCATGGAGAAATGCAGAAACAGGAACTAGCCAGTGTTAGACATGATTGTCACTATCCATCCAGCTGTCCTTGTGATGAATATACCAGGAGATGTCAAAGCACATGAACCAAATTCCTCTTGGAGGTTCAAGAATGGAAGGATTTTGGACTGGGTAGGTGATCATGGCATCTTCCTTCATTATGTGACTATGTTTATGTTCTCGTTTTGAGGTATTTATGTTCTCTAAGCTATGGTTCTAATCTATTAAAATTATAAAACTCCTAGACCTTGTAGTTGGGAGTACCTATTCGGACAAGTTCCTGTTATCATACAGGTATCTTAGTTTGTAAATCGCATTGGCTGTTGAACTCCTATTGTGTGTGTTTGTTAGCTGAATGACATTTATTTGTAACTCATCTATCTTAACGTTCTGTATGCTGGCATGTAATTTTTTTAGCTCGTTAATAAACATAATTGGATATGATTGGTTATTGCGTGGCTGACCTGCAATCATATTGGCAGAATTTATGTGGGCAAAGAAAACTAAAGATGAGGTGAACTTGTAGATAATTGAGTACAATCATGTGATGGGCTTGAAGAGTGGGGCTAAATATTTAGATAATGCCAGCCATCTAGATATGGCTGTTGGATAGTATTCATGTGATGCCACGGATTTTTGGCTGCATTATTGATGTGATATGCTCTGAATAATTTATATTATTCATTGGGGGTGAGGCTGAATCATGTCATGCACTGGCTCAGGAAAATTTAAAGCCATAGCCTTCCAGAGTGGAGCTGGCAGTGTAAAATTGTAGTGTGTACAGGAAAATGACATGTAGGCTTTAAGCCATTTATGATGAAGTTGCTGATGCGTTTGGCCATTAATTTACATAAAGGCACGTGGAAGATTAGGTTATGAAGTGAGTCAGAATCAGAGAGAAAGTGATGTCTTTAATTTTGGCAGGATTAAAAATGATGGAATAGAGAAGACTGAAAATATTTGTCTGCTATATGTGCAATAAGCTGAATGAAACTTGTCAGCATAATATTTCATTTGTGAGGACCATGACATGGTTTAGAAAAGGACGGTTACTGCCAGGGGGCTGGTGTGAAAAGCCCTTTCATTTTATCTCCAGGATGTAGACTGAAGGATTCACTAATTGTTTGTTTCTCTCATTATTTGAAAATAAGGATACATACAGGGCTAAGATTTATAAGCCTCCAGACAAAATTAGTTGGTTAAATTTGGACCTAAAAATTGCAGAATCACGGACTTGGGATTTAGACGACCTTTTTGGTATGTATTAATTACTCTCCCATTATTTCAACACATTTGGGTCCATCATTCCACTTATCTTATTTAATACTACTAGCCTTTTGACTTCATTTTTCTTTACCGACATTGACCTATACCTTTTTATCTCCCACTACAGTTCCCCAAGTTTATCTTAAAACTACTACTAAGTTTCTGCTCATACCCAAGTAATCGTCCTTTGCTTGCCTTTGATTTATGTTTATGTTAATTATATCATGATGGCATGCATATTCTCTTACTTCAATGACTTATATTGTCAATCAAATTGATTAAGTAGAATGCATTCTAAGGGCTTTTCTGCAGTTGTAGGATTATGTTTTTATGGCCACTTCTTTTTCATTTTTTGTTGTCTTATGTTTCTTGTGCATACGAATGTGACATGTTATGTTCATCCAATAGTTGAAATTGAATGAAGAGAATTTTTATAAGAATATCAACAGGGATTAAAACCCATGACCTGCCTTCAGTCAGTGCCCATTCTGGGTAAAAGGAGAATGAACTCTCCTGCTACTTGCAGCAAATATAGCAGGCAAGGAGTGAGAAAGTTCAAAACCTTCCTTGTTGGGCGTTGGGGAACAATTCAACAAGAAGAATATTCAGGAATTTTAAATCTCTTAGCTCTAGAAGTTCAGAAAAACTCATGATGTGAGTAATTAGGTCTCAAACAATGCATGGCTATCATATAGTAAATGAATTATTATTAAATATAAAATAAGGATAAGAACAAAGGCATGTGCAGGCACTCTACTAGTAGTTAAATTTCTTCTTCATTCCACAAATTTAAAGTAATTAATTATATCATTAGAATAGAGTTGGGAGTTGTTATTAATCATGTTAGGTCAGACCATGATTCTGCTTATTCAATAATGGGTGCTTTGACTTACTCAGAGATAATTGAAATATTTAAAATAATAATAATTCTCTTTTTCATTAACAGTAACCTGTAGCTCTCCAAATACAAGGCATAGCGCCAGAGGCCATAAGGCTGGTTGACAACTTCGCCAGCAGGAACCTAGAAATAAGCTCATTCATGCAAACTTTTGGATACTTTGTACTGCTCCAAGTGACTTGGGTGCATGAATTTAACTTGCATTTCATCTTCAGTAGCTCTCTTTGAAGTAAAATGTCTCTTTAATTAACCACTCAATTGAAGCACTCCACATGACTTGTTTTTCCAGTCAATGCAGCCTAAGTTGGACAAAATTAAAGACTTTATTAAAGCACCGAAGGTTCCCCAAGCAAGCAATTAGTCTGGGGATCTCCATTTAGGAGCATCAAACCCTAAATGAAAGATCTCTTCGCCCTAACTTTATTCACTTAGCGGTAAACAGAGACTTTCCAGTAGCCATCAGGTCAAAGCCTTTCCTTTTTTTGGGAGTCCAAGGGTGCCACCTCCTGCTACCCAATTCCTGTCTCCGGAACTATGGAGATAGGTGACTTTCTGCGATGGCCTCCCACCTCGTTGAGAGAACATGAAAGAAGAAGATATCTGGATGGTTAGTAGATTTAAGATGCAAAACAGAAAGTAAAAAGTAAAAGTGACAGATCCATGCCACCCCGTCGCCAGTGCGTTATTTACATAGAATGTCGTCTCTGTAATCCTATTTAATGACATAACCAAATCTAAATAATCTCAATTTTCTAGTACCTTTCAGTTTTTTTTTTTTTTTTTTCCTTTCCTGACGAAGCAGAATTAATTTCAGTAATGAAATTGAAAAACGTTGAAAAAGGAAGATTTGAGCATTGCTGCATTCATATGACACATGGTGATCGCATTACAGAGAACGATGATTGGAGTTTTGGGGTCAAATTACAAAAGGAAAACTTGGGAGTAATCAAAATATTGGGATCTCTTCCATATGGGATGTCCACTTTTCTCATGTGATTTATGGGCAGTTTCCTAATTTCTAAATCCTTTATAATAAAAAATAATAATTTCTTTTAATCTTCATCCTAACGTATGCCATGCCAAATGTATTATTGCAGTTTGGTCAAGAAGGTTGCGTGGGGTTTGGTCAAGTTAGATTCTTTACAGTATTATTATATCAGTTGATGAAGAGCGATTCATTTTCTAATATTTAGCTATAAAAAAAAAAAAGTACAATATTAATTAAAAACTAGATGATGATATGCATATTGTCCAAAAACAGATGCATCTGTCCTTTCTTAATCTAAAATAAAACGAGTTTGTAGCAACAGTTTTAATCAGTATTGTGCTCCACGTCCTGATACAATTTTTTTTTTTTTTTTTTGTAATTTGCCTCCTGATACAATTTACTTCTTTCTGTTTTCGTCCTTTCGAGAGTCAGCCATAAACAGCACATGGTGCTCCTCTCTGTCTAAGGAGTTTGAGTTTTGTCCCCATAAACATAAGCATACTACGTTGCCTTAACCTTCTACCTCTAGCCCATCCAAACAAGCAGTCAAAAGTTAAAACTTACTTTATACTAAAAAATCATACTTTATTACCCAGTTGAGATTCCCTATGACTGATGACATTAAGCTCCTCTTGGCTGTGCAGGTGCAGGAGGTGAATACTTGAATTGAATCCCATTTATTTGCATGGTGAAAGCGTATGAAATGGGAAATCCATAATGTGAAAGGGAATGGCAGAAGGGGCCAAGATAAGGCTCTGACGTGGATGGAAAACAGAAATAGGAGGACAAAGCTGAGATGGTGCTAAAGGAGCCTCTCTGTAATCCCCAGAAAAAGATCTCCCCGTTTCTGACACTTTTTGAAAGCAGGCAACATATATGCGGTCGAGCCGTGGAGACGGGTGTCTTGCCTTGTTTGAGAAATTAATGTTTTCCAAGATATGCAAAGCTGTAACCTGACAGACATCAAGGTTTTTAATATATTTTCTACGTACAACTTTCATAGCCCCATCCTAGGTTCCTTGTAACAGGGCGCTAGTGTGAGTGTCAGTGTTTCATCAGTTCAAATATTGGTGTTGATCAAAGTCATGGGTGATGGATGCCAAACCAAATTTCAAGTGTCATTAGTCAACCAGGGTCATGAGGGCCAATCTACCCAGCCAATGCTTATGAGTGTCAATTTGAGTCGCAAAGAGTTGTCTGCAAAAAATGATATTTTGATCTGAGATATTTTTGATTATAAAACTTTTTTTATACTATGTAAATGTAATATGAAAAATATGATTATAATGAGATAATTGTAAAAAACTCAATGTATTGATTATTTGGAGTGGAGGTGTGATTACTCAAACGAGATGAACGCTTATAGTCACTACAGTGACAAAGCTTTATAAACATCTTTAGAGGGAAGTGACTAGTCTCACTTAGACACATGTTGGCCAGATGACACATGACTAAAGTAGACAATGTTGCTTGTTGTCGGAGTGGCTCGGGTTTGTTGCTCGATGGATGCCCCCCTGTCCACTTTCAACGTGTATTTTTCAAGATGAGATATGAATGAGATAAATAGACCGTTTTCTTTCGATTGTTTCAATTTTATTATTTATGCTTTGTGTGAGCTTGATTATGCATGAGTATGACTATGTTATCTCAAATTTCATATATAATCGATGTTGGCTTGTTTATTCATGTTGCGATGAGTTGCGATAATTCAAGTTACCTAACCGTTACTTGTGGTATGTCTATCTTCGTAGATAAACGAGTTGAGATAAAACTTACTTGCTTGGAGAAGTCCAAGACAAGTGCCGCATGGTGTCGGGTTTACGATGCTCAAACCTGACCTCATGACATTCCTTTTGCTGCATCTGTATGGAAACTTGATACGTTATGTGCTAATTACCTATGCATAATCTTATGGTCCATATCAGATTTTTCGTTATTTTAAATATCTCAATTACAAATTTAGACCCTTTTTTATGCCACCTAGATGATTCAACCTAATCGACGACAAATTATAACTTAAGCAAGGAAGGCATATTACGTTCGTTGTATCAAGTAATTGCACACACATGAATAACAGGGAAATCCATAAATTCAATCGAAACGAATGAGAGTGATGAGCACGTGTTAATGTTGTATGAGAAGCCCATACAATTATAAATTTAATTTATACTGCTCATTTACTCAAATTTAATAATACTTCTACTTGAAAAGGCAGTGTTACCGAAAAAATCTAATTTAGGCTGAACAATTTTATAAAGCTTGAAACATTATCTTGAACTCTGGATTCACTTCATTTTATATAACTAAAAGCTTTTAGATTTTGTGATCAATTTTTTTTATATGTCGCTTATAATCTATCCATCACTTTGATATTTGTAATGAATTTATATTCTATCAACTATTGTTAGATAGATCAAAATTGATTTTTAGCAAAACGTCATGACCGCCCAAAGATGAAGTGTCAACAATAGACGAAAACCTTTCAATGATACCATTATCACACAGTTCAATCTTTTGATCAATTAACATCTTATTAAAGTTAAGACATGTAAGCATTATCTATTTTAGATAATCTTTAATATACATATCTTTATAGAAAGGATTGGATAACATTAGATTGAACAACAACTCAATCCTACTATAACCATATATTTAAATGGTTATTGACGTCCATTAGAAGCCAACGAGATATATACTTCCATACCTGGCAACGATGAATATTGATATCTTATAGCCTTTGTACATCTCTTAATACAGTTAATCACCACCATTTTCATAATCCTATCTCAAGGACTACATTGGACTAAACCATACTAATCCACGCACAAAGATAATCTAATGATCCTAAGTAAAAAGATCACATGCATCAACAATCACTAGAGGATGTGTTTTACAAATTTTGAGATTACTATATACGAAACTCTCTTAATGGGTCAATATAGTAAATGTCTCTTCAACATGCTGGTACTAGGATGTTAGTAAATAGTCTTCACATGATAGAACAATAATTATCTTTCAATAGGTTCATTTAACATTATAATAGTTTTAACATGATATTTGTGTCATGGGTTATATTGAGTGTGACTTTTGTGTCTATGAAATATATTCTCTTAATATGATGAGTATATGTGATCTTTTGACCTAAAGACACCAGGTCATCTTGCGCAAGGATTGGTATTGTGTGATGTCATCCAATGTGCCACCATAACTAGGATAACAATACAAATGGTAATTGACTATATCAAGATCAGTGTAAAGGTTATAGTATGCTAATAAAGAATTTGTCACTTTTAAGTACATGAAAAGATATTTTTGAAACTTATTGATGAGCATCCAAAACTATATAAATATGTGGTCACAGTAGGATGAAGTTGTTGTCAAATCTGAGGAAGTCTGAATCAATCTTGAGAAATGCAGTATAATGAAATGATTGATTGTATGTTAACTATCAGATTAATGTATTGTTGTTGATTTTCCGTTATATATATACAAATTTTTTTATTTTATTTTGTTGAGTAATGATGATGTTCTGAATGCGTTTAATTGGAAATAATTGTAGATGAATGAACATTAATTTATTTCTATTGCATAGGTTATTGAAATTGATTTGATAAATGTGAACATAAACTTCAAAGAAAGGGTAGAAAGTGTTATTACAAAATTAACATCGGATTAGAATAAGAAAAGAATCGGCCTAGAATTTTTAATTAGCATCAGAATAGTATGAGATTAAATTAGCATTGGATTAGCATAGGAAAATTTGGCATTGGATTAACATAAGAAAATTTGGCATCGGATTAGCATCGCTCGGATTAGTATCAACAACAAATTAGAGTTTAGTATTGGATTAGTGTCGGCATGATTTTGCATCGAACAACAATCCGATGCTAATTTGATGCAAAATTATAATTGGATGCCACTTCCAATGCTAATTTGATTAGCCTCGATAGTTTTAGCATACAATAACAATTCGATGCTAATCCGTTGCTAAGTTGATGTAGCATCTAATTAGCATCAGATTTTGATCGATGCAACAAGTAGATTTTTTTGTAGTGCATGGTGAACTTAATTAATTAATAAAAAATATTGATTATTCGTTGTTTGCAATTTGACTTGTTTAAATTTTTGTATAGAAGTTTTGTTGGTTTGTTTTTCCTTTCACAATTTATAGGTATTTGAAAATACAAATTAAGCGAGGAATACTTGGTATTAGTTTTGACTAATGCATAGACTTTTGTGACACTAATAATCATATTTTTATTTTGATTATAAAGAGAGATTCAGATAATATGAACCTTATAGTTTTTTTATAATTGTTGATTACATAGAAACTCTTATGATAATTACAATTAGTATATTATTAATTTCAGTGATTATATTTTGCATATAACTTGTTTTTACTAAATTAATTGAGAATTAAGTATTTATAATTAACATTATTTTTGCCATATTACAAACTCTATTGTTATTTCAATGACAAGTAAATTAAATATGATTATAGTGATGAAAATATTTCCCCTTTTTATAATTTTTAATGATAGAAAGATTAGTCTACAATAACAGGAATCTTCATCATTCATAATATGTTCAATGATTAATAAATATAGCTAATATGATAGAAATATTCATTATTGATAGTATTTTTTGTGATTGGTAAAAATTGAAATAGCAATGGAAATATTAATCGTTGCTAGTATATTTAGTGGCGGGTAAATATGATTATAACAATGATAATATCCATAGTTAATATTATATTTAACTATATTTAGTGATTGGTAGAAATTGTTATAATGACGTATTAGCAATGAATATTATCATCGTTAAAATCATATTTACCCGTCACTAAATATACTAGCAACAATTAATTTAGTGATGGATAGAAATTGTTATGACGATAATAATATTCGTCGTAGATATTATATTTAGTGATTGGTAAGTATTGTTATAATGATAGAAATAATTATCGTTATTACTATTTTCAACGACCATAATCAATGTTATAATAACAAAAATATTAGTCGTTAATACTATTTTTAATGACGTGATTTACATCCTTCGTTATTTGTATTAACGACGAGACCATTTTTTCGTTAATACTTTTAATAATAGAGGTTTTAATAACGAGATTTTTTATGTCGTTAAAATGCTTTAACAATGAAAAATCTATTTTTAATTACCATTTTTTCTCTGTTAAAAGTTTTTTTTTCTAAAGATGGTCCTTGAACTTTGCTATTGTTCTTCAAATTCTATGATATGTCAAAGGTATTATGTTTCATAGCCAGCATTTTTCTACTAATTCTCTGAATCTTGTTTGTTATATACTGTGATATAGACTAAGCACATCAGTGCCTATTAATCGTCAATCTACCATTGATTATTGTTTTTTCCATGGTTCCTCTCCAATCTCTTGAGGAAGTAAAAGGTAAACAGTTGTATCTCGTCCAATACACAGTTAGAATATTGGACCTTTGCCAATGCCGCCTCTAAACTTCTCTGGTTATGGTGGTTTTTTCATGGTATAGGTGTTGCTCATCAATTTAATACTGTATTTTTAATATTATTGTTCTTTTTTGGATAATCAAAATGTCATTTAAATTGTAGATGTTTTTGATTAACACACAACATCTTGGGATATATGATTGTCTTAATTTAGTTTATTAGTCTAGCTGTGTTATGATTATCTTCCCTTGTTTGATTAATCTAATATGATATGATATCATACTTTTTCCTATTTTGTATTCTTATGTTGAATTATGTATTATCATGTCTCTCTATATAAATTCGGCATTTCAGTTCATTTCATTCTCCTGAGTGTTAGATCGATCAAAACAAAACTTATTTTTTCTTTCCTTTATCGTTATCTTCTTCATCGTCACCATGTCTACCAGAAGATAAAAGAAAAATTCAGTTTGTGTTGTCTTTGATATAAACACATTGAGAAGAGGGAGCTTTGGCTATTATCTTCTGGACTTTGAAAATGGGTACTGGTTGGAGAAGAGCCTTCTGCACCGCGATTCCCCGAGATTCAGAAATCACCGCAGTTTCAGATAAGCAACAACAGGTTGCTAGTCCTAGTTCGAGTTCAAGCCCCAGAAGTTGTACGAAGCTAGGATTTTTTGTGGCTAGTAGCAATTCTTCTGCTCCTCGCTTGCCGACTCAACCAGTCTCGAGCCCCAGCTTGCGTTGCCGGATTTCAACTCTTGAAGCAGCTTCCACGGATGAGAGCTCCAGACTCCAATGCAAAAGTACACCCAACTCAACCAAGTGTCCCAAACCATTACAGAGTTCCAACCCAGCCTCTCCCCGATCTCTTCTCAAGTTATCTCTATTCAAGAAAAGCTTCAAGTTCAGAGTAAGTACTAAAACAACAAACAGCTTTGACTTGACATTTTATCTTAGAAGTGAGGCTCGTAGATCGGGTAGAGTAATAAGAGTGAAGTTTGACTTCTTTGCTATTGTTTACAGAGCAGCTGCATAATCTGTTTGAACAGTGTGAAGACAGGTCAGGGCACAGCCATTTACACAGCAGAATGCTCACACGCCTTTCACTTCCCGTGCATAGCCTCCCACGTGAGAAAGCATGGCAGCCTCGTCTGCCCCGTCTGCAACACCACCTGGAAAGACGTTCCTTTACTCACCGTCCATAAAAATCTGGGCTCTGCAGAAAACCCCCACCAAAACCACATCGACTCACGCAACAAAGTCATCAAGACTAAACTAGAAGAAAAGAAGATGATTGAATCTTCCCCCAGATTTGTTAAAACCTTCAAACAAGAACCAAAGCCAGATTCAAGATCCTACGATGACGACAAGCCATTGATACCTCTGAATGCGGGAGGTGGTCGTTTTATTCCCATACCTGAGGCAGATGAGAATGTCCAAGAAGAGGAAGATGATGTTGAAGAGTTTCAAGGCTTTTTTGTCAATTCAAAATCTTCATCCTCTCTCAAATCCGAACAATTTCATTTTTACGGCAGAGATTTGAGACACGTTCAGATAAGATTGTTACCAGAAACTGCTGTTATATCTGTTGGGAGGAATTATCAGACGCATGCAGTAGCATTAAGAGTGAAAGCACCACCTCCGTCGCCAGTGGTTAGAAGTAACAGCACGGCGTCGCATCGTGCGCCTATCGATTTGGTGACTGTACTTGATGTTAGTGGTAGCATGACTGGAGACAAGTTGCAAATGTTAAAACGCGCCATGCGTTTGGTTATTTCTTCTTTTGGCTCGGCTGATCGGCTTTCTATTGTGGCTTTTTCCGCAAGTCCTAAGAGATTGTTGCCCTTGAGGAGAATGACGACTCAGGGTCAGCGCGCTGCGCTGCGCATTGTTGACCGTCTCGTGTGTGGTCAGGGCAATAGCTTGGCTGATGCTTTGAGGAAAGCTACAAAGGTGCTTGAAGATCGGAGAGAAAGAAATCCAGTCGCAAGTATCATGTTATTGTCCGACGGTCAGGATGAGAGAGTCCAGTTTAATGCTGCAAATAAACGGCGAGGCGGAAGCCAAGCGTCCTCCACACGCTTCGCTCACATTGAAATCCCAGTTCATTCATTTGGCTTTGGTCAAAGCGGCGGCTACAACCAGGAGCCTGGCGCGGATGCTTTTGCTAAATGCATTGGCGGGTTATTAAGTGTAGTTGTACAAGATTTAAGCATCCAGCTCAATCTGGCCTCTGGCTCAGCACCAGCTGAGATTGCAGCCGTTTATTCATGCAATGGAAAGCCGACCATCCTCAGCCCAGTCTCGGTACGGGTTGGAGATTTATACGCTGAAGAAGAAAGGGAGTTACTGGTGGAGTTAAGAGTCCCGACACCGGCGTTTAGATCCCAGCACGTGATGTCAGTGAAATGTCTTTACAAAGATCCCGCTACTCAAGAGGTTTCATACGGCGCAGATCAAGAGCTTTTGGTGCCATGCCCGCACGCCGTTAGATCATCACCACCGAAAATCGAACGGTTAAGAAATCTATTTATCAGTACTCGAGCCATAGCCGAGTCACGAAGATTAATTGAGCACAACGATTTTACCAGCGCACATCAATTGCTATCGTCGGCGCGAGCTCTTTTAATTCACTCCAGCCCCGAGTCAGCCGACGATTATGTGGAAGGGTTGGAAGCAGAATTGGCAGAATTGCATTGGAGAAGACAGTGTCTGTTAAAGCAGCAACAACGACAGCAACATCAAATGATGATGCAACGTCAAAGAGAGGGCGAGAAGGAGGAACTGATGGTAGTGACAGATGAAAATGGAGAGCCGCTTACTCCGACTTTGGCTTGGAGAACGGCTGAGAAGCTGGCTAAGGTGGCCATGATGAAGAAGTCGATGAATAGAGTCAGCGAGTTGCACGGCTTCGAAAACGCTAGATTCTGATTATCACATTTTTATGAAATTGAAAAAAAAAAAGACATGGCGCAGGAAAATGGTAGGGACAAGTTGGTAGCAGACGGCGCGGGCCTTTCTTCCTCTGATTGGGTAGTTGTATTAAGTTTGTTATTTGTCCTGAGGTTTTAAATTTTCCAAACTTGACTTGAGAGTCTCCATTTCTTTGTAGGGATTTATCATCATCGTCATCATCATCAACTTAAAAAGAGCTGTAAATGCTACTGTAATGGAGTTTTTAAGTATCAAAAGTTACCCTTTTATCCTTTTTAGTTTATTATGGTTTCATCTGGGATTTTGAGGGTAATGGGATAGAATGAGTGGGATGATTTAATATTGCCTTTGATCTAAAATGATCAACTCAGAAGGCTTTAATGATGGGACTAAGTGGGAAATGAAAATTTGAGATAAGGATGGCTCTTATTTTATTATAGTAAGCAAAGAAACTATAGCTAGTAAGGCTATTAACTAATGATATAAGGTGAATGAGTGACCATCTAGTCTGATACGTTATTTTCTTGCCTCTGTAAGCATTATAACATTATGTAGGAAAATTCTTTGAAAGGCTACAGCACATACAGCTCTCCCACCGTCCGCGCCTGAATTGTATAATTAAAACCAGTTCACTGTCTGGTCCATGTCTCTGACTCCATGTTCCATAAAGAGCAGGAGCAGTCATCAGTCAGACTCACACCAAGCGATGGTGGGGATTGCATCAAACATAACTGCACAGGCCTGGATGTGATCATCTGAGGGGTTAGGATTAGGGACCACCCAATTCCCATCAATCTGCCTTTGGTTCTGGTACAGCCAAGCACACAATGTGATTGCTCATTTCTCCACGTATGGGAGACGCACATTCCACGTCTGCATCACTTTAACAGCGTGCTTCAGTTAATTTTGTTTCACTACATAAGCACCTTATTTTAGAATACTTTTGAGTGTTTTTTACAAGATTATTCTTTAAGGACTTTCTAAGGAAAGTGTGAGAAAGAAGATATTGCTGTTCCCAATTTCAGGTCATCATGTTAGTCCCGAGAGATTCCTATACTTCTTAGTCCCACAATATGGGAAGATCCCAG